>ML835334.1:12962-32901 GCA_009831015.1 Picea engelmannii | reverse complement strand
ATATATATATATATATATATATATATGGCTTTGTTAATATTCATCTTTTAAGAGTTAAGGGATTTATAAAATCTTTAAGTATTTACACAATTCTGAAGTCAATTTCCTGGAAGGAGTGGACTGTATATCTAAAGAAGCTTTATGAATACCCTAAAATAGTGGACAGTTTTCAAACCATCAAATTCCATGAAGCACAAATCTTAAAATTTGGACATATTCCCATCCTTCACATCCATAAGCTCTTCAATATGGTAATCAAAAATGATTTCCTTAAACCATAGATTCAAAGCCTCATTATTCTTGTTTTTAAAAGAAAAAATATTGTAGTTGATTCTATTTTATAGTGTCTTTAATATTAATTTGATATATAGAACACTTAAAGAAAAGTTATTGTTAATTCTATTGTATCATTATAAGAAGAGATGACAAAAATTGTGTGTACCTTGGAATTTTTTTTTTTATCATTATAAAAAGAGATGACAAAAATTGTGTGTACATTAGAGAAGAAACTATGATTAAATTTCATGGATATTCATGCTAACCTTTCAGTATATTATAAGAAGAGATGACAAAAATTGTGTGTACCTTGGAGAAGAAATTTTATCATTATAAAAAGAGATGACAAAAATTGTGTGTACATTAGAGAAGAAACTATGATTAAATTTCATGGATATTCATGCTAACCTTCCAGTGTATTTAGTGGCATATCTTGAAATAGCTAGTGTATAATGAATAAATATATATTTTTCTTAAAAAATATGCATTTGTAATGCTAGATACACATTTCAAAGATTGAAAGGAAGGATGATATATTTTTATAAAATCATTCTAATTTACAAATTAATACATAAATTTGCTTCATGCTTCATATTATTGCACTACTCATATAAAAACCCCAAAACATGGTAGAAAACAAAAGAAAGAAATTTATCATAAGTCAAAGAATAATCATAAAATAAACCCCAAAACATGGTAGAAAACAAAAGAAAGAAATTTATCATAAGTCAAAGAATAATCATAAAATGATTATTCCCCATCCATATATTAGACATGATCAATTTTTTTATATAGTAGATAGTACTCGTACTTTGCTGTACATGATTTGATCATATTTAATTGATATGCAAATACTAATGAGAGAGAAAAAAATAAATCCTTGTTAAAATAATTTTGATGTAACAAAAAATATTTTGTGAACTTATATAAAAAAAACAAAAAACATATAAAGAAATTGAAATATTTTTTTAAAAATAATTAAGGAAAATCATTATTTTATGGATTGTCGATCAAAATATTACACTACTATGTAACTAAAAGAATGTATATTAGACAAATATGGATTGAATTCTTAGACTTTAAAAGACATGTTAATACATTAGGCTTTCAATATGTGTTTAGGTTTTCAATATATGTTATGGACATTATTTATAGGTGGATAAGGTATATGGGAAGGTATTCACAAAGATTTTGAAATTCTTCCACCAAATACTTTATATGACCAAAAGTGGTTTCTTGTACTATACATACTTAAATATAAAATATAAAAGAATACAATATTTCTATAATTTGGATTACTTATATAATATAATATGTTATTATATTATTAGATGTCTTATTAATATTTTTTACTAAAAAACATATTTTTTTATATTTGATGAAATTTATATAGAAAAGTTATTTTTTTAATTAGTACTTAGTATCTATAAGTTATGCATAGGGTATAAAAAAATAAATAATGATAATCTTCAAGAGCGTTTTAGGAATGCAAAATATATTATTGTGAACACTGACATATTTCACATCAGACATTGTAATCATAATATTTTATATCAAATTAAGTGAATTCAATATAAGATGATTCATTCATTACCATAAAATAAATTAATGTTGATGTGCCCCATCCATTATTATAAATTAATGTTGATGTGCCCCATCCATTATTATAAATTAATGTTGATTTGTAGTCAACTAAAACGAACATAAACTAATAAAATTACATTTATAAACAATGAAAAAAACATACATCACGAACAAACAATTTTGATTTAGATAAAATGATATTTAGGTGTATGTTGAGTATTATATTCAATATAAAATATGGCTTAAGTGAACTTAATGGTTAAGAACATGTGTTTCCTCTTAAAAGGTCACACTATTATTATTATTGTATAAACAATATAAGTGTACATCTATATACATTACAAACTTGTGTTAAACTTAGATCATGGAAAAATATATCTATAAATTCTATAAAATTATATCTAACTTTAATTCTAAATAAATTTTATTTATAAGTTTCATTTATTTTATTTTCATTATTTTGACATTCTCATTGGCTCATTTATTTTATTTGAAAGAAGGAACCTTCTAAAATACAATGGCGTAACTTGAGGGGTTTTTTAATGCAATGACGTCTTATGTCTATTTGGCATTGCATACTAATTTTTTAAGATTAGTATGCCTAGTAAAATGTTGATATGAACAATTGTGGAGATGAAGCTCTCATGTAATATCCTCTTATCCCTATACCCTCCATTCTATCTTCCTTTTTTATGGCTCGAAACCCACCTATCAAAACAACCCAAACTACTAATATGTAATAAATATAAGAGGGAGTTGTTTCTCATCTTCTTCGGTTTTAGCACTAGGAAACACCCTCATACTGTAATGAGAATAAGCCCATTACCCATCAGTTTATACAATAAATGTAAATGAGTTTTAGGTGGTCAAATAGAGAAGACTCAATGATAATAATGTTCTAACTCAGAAATATGGACTAGCATGCATAATCAATTGAGGTTTGGAATCAACTTCAGTCAGTAAGTTGGAGTAAGGGTGAATAGAGGGAAGACTTTGTTGAGGAGAGTGTAGAGGTATGCTATGGACCTCAGGTCTTCTAGCAGCCTAAGGAGGAAAAATTTAAACACAAGATCTTCTTGAATTCAAATCTCAAAGAAACTAAAAGAAATTATAACAACACTATAACATAACATTCATCATAATACAATCATAACAATCCATGTGAATAATTCATTCATGAATTCTCTCAATATCAGAGGAAAATAAGATGGAGTAAGAAAAATGACTTAGATTAACCAAGATGTCTCAAAAACAAATACATAACTAGAGAACCAGTGTTCATAAAAATATTACAATAGTAGGGAGCCTAGCTCAACCATTCAAACTTAAAAAAATATCAAAACTTCCTATATATACTAAAATGCTGCAACCACCAGGAATGTGATCATATCACTGCCTTCAAAGCCTTCAGACGACACCCACTCTGTTAGGTTGTGCAGAATTCATGATGTCAGGCGCAAGCCAGGCATAGTTATGTGCATTATAGGAAACATTGCCCATAAGGAAGATTCAAATCGTAAGTGTGCCTTCATGGCTGCTCTCTACAACGTTTTCCATTTATGGGATGAAGCAAGGTCGCAACTTCTACCCACAATCTTCAATAACTGTCTTCATTGGGATTAGGACTGGGCCTGAAATCCATAATTGTTCTCAGACGGTGCCAATGATTTCTGCGAGTCAATCCCGGTGCCTCGAGGCTCTGCAAATCTTATTTTGTGACCAATGCAAGTGTTGCGGGTGGCAGGATGATAGCGTATGTACAGGGGTGATGTGGAGCGAGGTGCTTGAAGAAAACTCGCATGCCCCAACGAGTGAGCGATGGCCATGCACTTCTCTTGGATAGGATGTTATATGAGTGCATGATTGCGCCGCCGCCAAAAGCGGTTTGAACTCACACCGCTTTTGGGCCCGCAATCCACCGCCTTCTCTAATGTATCACTTTCACCAAACCACGGTTTCATTTTTGGGACCGCTCAATAATTTTATTGATCGAGCAAGTTGAGTCCCCGCAATGAAGCATGGTCGTTGATTCGGATGCAGTCTGCGATCTGGGTGCACTTGCTAGATTTAGTGCTACTTCCAAGCTTAACCGCCTGCCAACTTTAGAATCCACCACAATGCGCCCCGACTTTGGATGACACACATTTGTGGGTTTTCAAGCCCCCTTCTTTCGCATTTTTTCACCCAAAGGCCAAATCCAAAGGAAAAACTCCCCCTACAAGAATATGTGATAACAGGGCCCACCTCCTATGTGACCTGGCTACGACCTGGGGATTATCTTCAAGGCGCTTTAGGACTTGGAAATGTTTCTCATTTTAAAACTCCCAAAGTAAAATTCCCAGAGTGACAGATATGATGACACATGGCTCTTGCTAATTGAACGGTCCAGATCTATTTCGATCTTTGACCATTGATTTTGGGCCTGGAATGACTCGCTCCGAGTGTTGTGCTTTGTGCTCATGATTGCGGCCTATGACCCTTGACAACTTCATGTGATAACATTTGGCTCCACAGGGGATGGCATGCTCCCTACGAGCTACCAAGAACAAGTAGTTCCAGTGCCTTAGCTATTGGGATATGGATTCATGCTCTGAAACATCATACTAAAGAAAATAGGCCGACATGTACACTATTCTAAAAATGAAAGAAAACACACCTGCTCCTGAGGGAGCTTATTTATGTACAAAACCTAAGTTAACTGACTTTTACAAAATGTTAGGTAAAAGAAAACTTCCACCATAGCCATTCAAACTATTTGATAACTTAATCCTTTGCTTCATTGCAAATGATCCATAAAAGACAACAAAAGCATGACAACTGACGAATTTCATTCTTATGATCACCCATATTACCTTCAAATGTTGATAAAAAGATCAAGCCTGCATGCTCCAAAGAATTTAAAAAGTGTAACTTTATGTACTCATTGACAGGGTCATGAAACTAAAGGAAACACATGATTAACTTATGAAAGGTTACCTTCACTTTTTCAAAGCTACTGACAACTTGTTTGATGTCCCCTACAGGCACACTTGATTGAAAGACAACCATGGGCATCTATGGGTCCCAAAGTTGCTTACTTTGAACTGTAGGTACAAGTGGAAGAAGGATGGACGTAGGTGGCTGTTGAGCCACTGATGACTGTGGATTTACTTAAGGTTGTGTATAAATTACCTCTTCATGTGCCTCAACTAAGGGCTGCTCCTGGTCAAATTTTATGTCTTCTGTGACAAGGCCAACCTTTGCATCATCCTTATTGTCTTCATAGTGATCAAATACAAGATAAGATTGCTACTCATCATCACTAGGATATTCATCAAAAAGGGGATGTCTTTCATATCTATGATCAACCTTTAAATCAGTACTTTTATTAGGAAAATAACTGTTAAAAGTATCTATTTCAAGAATAGTAGTAACTGCTGCTCCTAGTTGTTCATACACATGATTTTCATCAAGACAGGGCTGCTCATGGATACATGCTTCTAAGAAAAAATCACCCACAACTTTTCCTTCATATGGACAACAAGAAAAAACTACCTTATTGTAATTTCCCCGACCACCAAACCACTTGTCGGGCAACGCTACCACACAAAACATTCTCATACTTATATATATATATATATAACATGCATATTAAATCTAATTAACAGATTTAATAAAACAATACAAAGTAAGAACATGATTACTGCTAATATACATCAACAAGGACATTAACAATAACTCATATGTGCAATAGAATACAGATAACATATAATCATCATAGGCATGCAAAACATAATATTAAGCACAACCTGATACTTATCTTTGAAACTGTGGTAATTCCACCAACTACGTGCAGACCTTCCACGAACTTCCCAGCCTTAGACCTCACTTCTCATCACGCTCAATAGTGGGTCACCCCCGAGCTGGGACTAAGATCCACCCAAGGTAAGGGAATGCTAGTGTAGGCTTAGGTTACAGGAAAAACTGCACAGAGAAATCGAAAGGATTCTCCCCGGGAGCCTTCTTACTCCCATTACTCACGGACTCTCATTCCCCACATGCCTGTTCAACTCGAGACTATACACCTTCACAAGCTCAGTCTATTGAGGCTTCACCTCCCTCTCTGGGCCTCAACAACAAGTTGGATCAAGAAGTCTCATAGCTCTGTAGCTGGTGTTGGACTCTCTCTGAGAGAAAATCACTTCCCAACAACCTCTCTCACATGAAGAGAGCTGCTCACAAGCTTGACAACTTGCCTCTTCAACCATTTTTCAACTCAATTCCCATAAGGTGAGGATAACAGCCACAACCATTGGTCAATTCCACTCAGGACACACAGAAGGCAATAACCCAAAGGTGGTTTGGGTATAGAATCTACTCTGCAAGAGAAGTTAGGCTCGACTCACAAGACACACAGGTGACACGGCTCAATAAACACAGAGGACGAACACATACTTTTTCCGTTTGGACCAAGGTGAATCAGCTTTCCAAAAACACATCACAGGCTTCCCACTCCGAGTTGCGTGAGGCATATTGAACACAAATGTAGAGCTCCCCTCGGTTCAAACAACTCACGGTGGAATGGAGGATGAACCCCCTCCACGGTTCAATATTTGGGTTAAATTGCATGTGTCAGGGCCGACACATGTTGCCCATGAGGCTGCATGTGCTCTGTAGCATGCATTCCCTTTTTCACACGTTCCCCTTCCAGTAGCTTAGTATAAAAACATACATTTCGCATAACTATGGGAATAATAATAAATCACTATTCCCAAGGACTTAAGCCCCTAATCTTATCCCCTAGGCTCAACACTTAGCCTCTCTTTCCAACCTTTCAACCCCTTTTCCATTACCCACCTTGTGGAAGATTAGTCCCCCATCACTCTTTCATTGTGGTCGGTTCGCATGCAACGATGTTTATTCTTTATTAATGTTCTACATATTACATTTGCAAAAACATGATCTTGGCCTTAACACTTAGGCTCTCCGGCCTAATAAACACATAAGCCTACCAGCTTATCAATACTCATCTCACCAGCCTACAAAACATGATTTACAATTCATAAACATGATTACAACATGGCTCGTCCTTGGGGATATTACAATCCCCTCCCCTTATTTTTGCACTGTCCATGGTGAAACTTTTACATAGCCTTAGTAAGATTTCAAAAATATTCAAAAATATGTGGATATTCTGCCTGCATAGCATCTTCATGCTCCCATGTCGTGTCCTCAGGACCATACCAGGTCCACTGGACCTTTACAAGCCCTATGGCTCGATTCTGGAGTTGTTTTCTTTTCCGGTCCAATATGTGCACATGATACACTTGCAGGACACCTTCTTGCTCCACCTGAATCACATTCCAATCAATTACATGATTAGCATCAGGTATATATTTCTTAAGCAATGAAACATGAAACACATTATGTACAATCATGGATGCAGGTAATGCAAGCATATATGCAACTAGCCCAATCGTTTCTAGGATTTCAAATGGCCCACAAAATCTCGCTACCAACTTGGCACAGTTTCCCAGCTTCATGGAACTTCTATTGGCTTTCACTTTCAGGAAAACATGATCACCCACTTTAAACTCTCTATGGGTTTTGTTCTTATCAGCATAACGTTTTTTCCTGTCTTGGGAAGCCTTTAAATTCTGCTTGATTTTTAGCATTTGTTCTTCCATTTCCTTGAGCAACTATGGGCCAACTACTTCCCTGTCAGCTGGATTATCCCATCT
The DNA here is from genome assembly GCA_009831015.1 of Picea engelmannii. Classification (NCBI taxonomy): domain Eukaryota; kingdom Viridiplantae; phylum Streptophyta; class Pinopsida; order Pinales; family Pinaceae; genus Picea; species Picea engelmannii. Next base: position 25,321 of record ML835334.1, on the reverse strand, counting down.
TATTGGAGTATTTCACTTTCTTCCATAAAGTTCTTCAAATGGGCTCATTTTCAATGATGCTTGATACCCATTGTTGTAGGCGAATTCTACCAAGTGTAGGTAGTCTTCCCATTTTGATGGTTTGTCCATCACATAAATCCTTAGCGTGTCTTCTATTACTCTGTTCACCCTCTCTATCTGTCCATCAGACTCAGGATGATAAGATGTACTGAAATTTAGATTCGTTATGAACCCTTTGAATAACCCTTTCCGGAAATTCGAGGTGAATTTTGGGTCTCTTTCGGACACAATTGTCTTGGGAATCCCGTGCAATCATGCCACTTCCTTCATAAAGATGTCGGCAACATCCGTTGCCTTGTGAGTAGTCTTTAACGGAATGAAATGGGCAGATTTCGTAAGTTTTTCCTCCACCACCATAATTGAATTGTGTTGCTTGCCAGTCTTGGGAAATCCTATGATGAAGTCCATTGTCATCGCTTCCCACTTCCACTCAGGAATGGGTAAAGGTTGCAGTAACCCTGCTAGGTGTTTGTGCTCTGCTTTAACCTTCTGGCACTCCATACATATGGTGATGTATTCAACAATCTCCTTCTTCATACCTGGCCAAAAGTAATGGCTCCTAATTGCTGCCACAGTTTTCTGATATCCAGGGTGCCCTGCATAAGGCACATTATGCATTTCATGCAAAATCATATGTTTCAAGTCATGGACATTAGGTACATAAATTATGTTCTTGTACAAAAGTGTTCCATTAGTTTCCAATTTATAATTTTCCACTTTCTGTGGCATCTCACCTTGTTGTAGCTTTTCTACCCGCTCCATGTACAACAAATCTGCGTTTGCGACATCTAAAATTCTAATTTTATATCATTTCAGTACATGCTAATGGTTGTAGCATGTAATTCGTGTACTCTCCTGCTGAGTGCATCAACCACTTTATTTTCCTTCCCTTTGATATGCTTGATATCAAAATCATACTCATAGAGAAATTACAACCACCTACTCTGTCTAGCGTTCAAGGTTGGCTAATCAAACAAATACTTTAGACTGTTATGGTTGTTGGACAACTGAGAGCGGGGGGTGAATCAGTTGTTACTGAACTTAAACAATTATGCTTCTTTTAAAACTCTTTGCAGAAACACTGAATGATGATCATAATAATGCAGAGAAATAAACACAGGCACATTCAGCATCAGTCACATATATGAGAAACATAGAGACATATATTTTCCAAGGAAACCCATACAGGGTAAAAACCTCTTTTTCTTTATATGATAAGTAATAATTACATTCTTTACATTATCATAGATATGAGAACCAACTCATAATGAGGCTACAACCTCTGTTTAGCAAGCTCCAACTTGCTGAGAGCACCAACTCTCTATTTTCTCTAGCACCAACTAGAAGGAAGCACCAACTCCCTAGTTTCTCTAGCACCAACTAGAAGGAAGCACCAACTCACTGTGTTTCTCTAGCATCAACTAGTAGGAAGCACCAACTCCCTGTGTTCAAGCACCCACATGAACCTCTGAGGACAACAGTCCTCCCTAGCACCTCCCAACCACCCTAAAATATAAATCTTTGAATCTGAAACTTACTACAGTGATATAATGTTCAATAATGGCTTACCCGACTTATCACTGTTCTGCTGCATCTCGTTGCTCTTTTTTCCATACTTCCTTTCTGCACATCTCACTTGCGCTGTCTGTTCTTCTGCAATTTATCCTCTGTGTGCCATGTCCATTCACTACACAGTTCCTCTTCAACCCAATTCAATTGCTGCACAATCTTCCTTCTACACGCATGAATCACTTTCCACATCAACAAACACCACCACTCGAACAACAACAACCCCACATCTCTTCTCTCTACCGTGTATTTATAGCTTCTGTGCACCTTGTACATGAAATTTTTTCCATGCCTTTGCATGAATACTCTCTGTCGTTATCCTCCACCTCTCGAGTTCTCTATCTGATCATTATCATGACTCTTCATCTTCTCTGGTGGTTCACCCTGCATGTCTAGTATCAATGGGTGTTATGCTGAGATTCCTCAGCCTCTCTGGCAGTTGAGACTTTTCATCTTCTCTGTGACAGTCAAGCTCACCTTCTCTGTTTCAGTTATGGCCTCAATCCCATCCAGCTGTCAATCGCCTCCACGAGTCGTCTTCATTCCACTGGAAGATTTCATGTGACTCTTCTGCTCCTCTGGAAATCACACCGAAGTCTCTTCGCATCCTTTGGTAGAACCCATCAATCGTTACTGGCAGTTTCACTGTGTCGTGCAACAGTAGCCCTCCGATCTTGTTCAAATTCACCTGCACCGTTGGATTAACTCTGAAGGGTATTGTCGTTATTTACCCGTTTCACACTTTCACTGTGAACTTATAATCTTCATCGACCCTGATCGATGGTTCATGATCTTGATGAATCAACGGTCCTGATCTCATCGTGATCTCGCGTCTCGCTATTCCTTCAATGGATATTCTCGTCACTCCCATTCATGATAGGCGAAGCTCCGAGATGGAGCTCAGATCAACGATCCACGTTCTTAGTAATCCGACGGTCCTGATATTCTCGTAATCTTGCATCTCGTGATTCCTGTGATGGAGGTTCTTGTCACTCCAAGTCGCGATAGGCGAGGCTCCGAGATGGAGCTCAGATCAAGGGTCCACGTTCTTGGTAAATGACAGTCAGGATCTTATCGTGATCTCACATCTCGCGAGTTTGGTGGTTATGTTTCTTGCCTTTCCAATTCGCGAGTCACGAAACTCCGAGATGAAGCTTATGGTGCTCTGATCTTTCGCCACGCATCCTCTTGATCCAACGGTCCTTGATTAAATCGCGATCTCACATCTCTTTGTTCCTTTGACTTTCCAGTCAGCGAGATGACGATCTCTCACCACGTGTGATCTCCCGCGCAGATCCAATGGTCCTCCTGTGATATGGATCTGACGGCTATCCTTCTCTCGTCACTTCGCCGCCTCGCGTCCTCGCGCCTCGGGACTTTGAACACCCAATACTTGGGCCTTTATCCTGCGAACCCCCGAGTTCACGAGATCTCTCCGATCTATGCCACACGTCCTTCCCAGATGGACGGTCTTGATCTTCTCGCCACTTCGTCACCTCGCATCCTCGCGCCTCGCGACTTTGAACACCAAATCCTCGGCTCTTCCACTCACAAGCTTTCGAGTTCGCTCAGATCTCACGATCAACGACGCTTCCCCTCCAAGTTTACACATCCTTCTTGCTTGGAAGAATTTCGACTCTGCACTAATTCCTCCTGAGCCTATGTTGTTCCTATTTGTCCATTGATGCACATTCTGATCCTACCATCTTCACTATTGTACTTGCCATCAATGACAAGCATACGCTATCTGTTAAACATTTGCCAACAATGGTCTATTCTTAGTTCAAACCTCCTTCCCATGAGGTAATGCCTCCACTTCTTTATAGCATGTACTATGGCTTCCAACTCCAAATCATGAGTTGCATAGTTCCTTTCGTTCTCTTTCAACTTTCTGGATTCATAACAAATTACGAATCCATTCTGATTGAGGACTCCTCCCAGTCCTTCTTTGCATGCATCGGTACATACCATGAAATCTCCGTTTGGATATACAATCCCCAAGATTGGAGCACTGGTTAATAGTTTCTTCAATTGCTAAAAGATTTTCTCACATTCCTCTGTCCACTAAAACTTCTTCTCCTTCCTTTGCAAGGAAGTGATAGGGCGATCTATCCTTGAGAACCCTGTGATAAACCTTTTGTAATAACCAACTAAACCCATGAAGGATCTAACTTTTGTCATGCTCTTTGGTGCTAACTATCCTCTAGTGGCCTAAATATTCTCAAGGTCTATAGCTATCCCATCCTTCGACATAATATGCCCCAGGTAATGGATCTGCTCCAGATAAAACGAGCACTTGCTCAACTTGGCATATAGTTGGTTCTCTCTTAGCACCTGCAACACCATCCTCAAATGTTGTTCATGCTCTTCCTTTGACTTGGAATACACCAGAATTTCATCCAAAAAGACTATGACAAACTTGTCCAAATAGTCCTTGAATACACCATTCATCAGACACATAAAAACAACGGGTGCATTTGACAACCCAAATGGCACCAGTGTGAACTCGTAATGACCATACCTTGTTCTAAACACGTCTTTTTTATGTATTCATCCTTTATCCTTACCTGTGGATATCCCGACCTGAGATATATCTTCGAAAATATCTTCGCATCCTTCAACTGATCGAAGAGGTCATCAATCCTCGGTAGAGGATACTTGTTCTATACAGTCACTTTGTTCAATTGTCTGAAATCGATACACAATCTCAACATTCCATCTCTCTTCTTCAGGAACAGAACCGAGGCTCCCCAAGGTGACACACTTGGGAATATATACCCCTTCTTTAGAAGCTCTTCAAGATGCAATTGTAACTCTTTTAGCTCTGGCGTAGTCATTCTGTAAGGAGATTTCGACACTGGAGCTGCTCTATGCATCAAATTTATAGAGAAGTCAAAATATCTCTTCGGAGGCAGTCCGAGTACCTCCTGAAATACATCTTCAAACTCTTTTAGTACCACATGGTCTTCGATACCTGACACCTTGTCCTTAGGTGTTTCCTCCACATGGACTGAAAATAATTGATAGCCTTTTCTATAGCACTTCTTCAGCTGCATTGCTAAGATTTCTCTGATAGCAACAACTCTGGGAATTCCTTGGACTATTTTTCGATTCCCTTCCCCATCTAGGAAAGTGAATGTCTTATTACGACAGTCCAAGATGGCATGGTGTTGGTGTAGCCAGTCCATCCCAATTAGACAGTCATAAGACCCTAAAGGAAAAATATTCAATTCATCCTTTGTGCTCAGTCCATTCATGTCTACTGGACAGGACTTAACCAACTCAGTGAGTTTCCTCTTGGTTCCTATAGCCAGCTGCACTAACCAATATATTTCATGTTTGCTTCTCGACAATTGCAAACTTTCCACCACTCTAAGATCTACATAACTATGTCTAGCCCCTAAATCAATTAAAATAGTAAAGGCATGGTTGTTGATCATACCTTCTACTTCAATCATGTGCGATTGAAATTCATCTTTCTTGTTGTCCAGGGCTGCATGGATCCTTGGTATTCTATTGGCCATGTCCTCCACTGTTTCAGCTTGCTGAACATTATGGAAAACTCTCACTTTGCCATTTTTGTGGGGACAATCTCTGTACTTATGGTTTCCCTGATAGCCCCAACACTAAATGGGCATCTATCTTGGCCTTTGTTCCCCTACTTCATCCATTCTCGGCTCTCTAAACGTTGGTTGTCCTTGAGGACTGTTTCTGAAAAAGGGAGGTTTGTTTCCCTTCTACCTCTGCTCTTTCTTAAACTTCTTTTGGTCATCCCAAGCCTTTTGAAAGGTAGGATTTTCTCTTTGTTGTTCGTATAAGCATTTCTCTCTTCCTATCATTTCTTCCATGGTCTTGGGTTCATCATATAGATCTTGTCCCCAATGGAAGATGGCAGTCCACTCAAATACCTTTGAATCTTGAAAATATCCTCTTTGATGAATGGAACATACTTCAACAATTACAAGAACCTACGTTCATACTCATCAATGGTCATGCTTCCTAGATTGAATTCAAAGAAATATTTCATCTTCCTATCATAATATCTCTTAGTCAAGTATTTCTTCTCGAAATACCTCTTGAATTCCTTCCAAGTGATATCTTTCTCTCTAATTTGTTGCACCTACACAAGCTAATCCCACCACATGGATGCTTTTCGTTTCAGTTGATACATCACAATTCTTCCTTCTGCATGAGAGCAATAATTCTATAGTTGGAAATTTTTTCTCATGCCAAGCAAACATGTCTCAACATCTTCCTCCTTCTGATGTTCTCCATCAAACGTAGGAGGCTTAATCTTGTTCATCTCTCCCTTCAATTCATCCACTCCAGATCTCTTACTCTTTCTGATAGGAGATGGGCTTGAAATACTGTGTGTCCTTCTCTTGGAGCGAACTTGGGAGTGATTATGGTGTCTACCTACACTCCTTGACCTTCTTCCCTCAGAAGTCTGGTGACTCCTTGTTATGCTCGAGTCACTCTCCTTATCTAACTTCTTTTCTATTCTCTCCAAACTCTTTAACATCTTTATGTTAAATTCACCTTGTTTTTCGTGAACTTTTCTGAGCTTTCTGTTATCTGCTCAGCAAGTTTGGGCATCCTTTTGCAATCCTTCAATGATCTTCTTCATGTTTCCTTCCTTATCTATCTCTTCACCATGGCCATTGGAGTTCGATCCTTCAACTCCCAAATGAAAAACCATTCCTTTTGCTTCGTTCTTTGAACTGTAAGCATTATGTGCCTTCCCCATTTCTTTGCCCTCAATGGAAACTCTAAATGGTTTTAGCACTCGTTAAACTTTTGCAAACACAATGTCCATACAACCGGAATTTGTTAGGTCATTATTCCTTAACAATTCCCACAACATTCATAAACAACTTCATTCAAGAAATGTTCAGTTTCCATGAATTTTTTGAGCTCTCCTCGGCTCTGTAGTGCACTCAAGACTTAGTCATTTTCTCTCAGTTTCCTAACCCATGTGACCAAGGGCGTGACCAAGCACTAGGTCTCAAGGTTCTCTAATCGGAACTTCATGGTTTCGGGGTTTCGGGATTTCGGTCCTGGAGGCTCTCACCCTCACTTCCCTCTCCAACTCCTGACTTTTGAACTTCCAACCTTTCTAGCCACCGGGCCCCCAACACAATTTTCACCAACCAGGGTGGTGACACATGTTGCTCTTAAGAAGGTCCACGTTACTCTAGGTGATGCCATCCAACCCCACTGCTTCTACTTTTTTCCTTCAGGACCCACTGGCACATGGTGCATATCCCATGTGTTCTCGTCCATCCCAGTGACGTCATCCCGACTCACTACTTTGTCTCATTGGGATTTTGCGATTTTGGGCTTTGGGAGTTTATGACTCATCACTTCTCACTTCTCTTGGTTCGTGAAATGCCAAAATTCTTCCTGGACAATTTACAGTCCAGATATCTCCTTGATCAATGGTTGTGATATAATCGCAAATTCACATTTCCCAAATTCTCACGAACTTTCCCTTTGACCTTTTCAAGTCACGAATCAATGAAAGGATGATCACTCTCCATGCATCCCTTCCGATGGACAGTCTTGATGAAGTCGTGACTTCGCATATCATGATATCCACACTCCTGTGCAAATCCAAAGGGTTTTAAACCTTGTGCACATTCCTTGGATCCAACGGCTATTGGTCCACATGCTCAGATCTGATGGCCCATATATGATCTCTTCTGTGTGCTCTCCTAAGTGTCTGGACGTGGATTGGATGGTCCAGATATTCTCCGCAAAACTGATCTATGGTTGTAGTTTTATTCTATCACTATTCCTCCCGGGCTTCGTGACACGACCAAGTAACTCCTTGGCACTCAGAGACAATCTAAGGTTCAAAATTATTCCTCCAGACACAATTTCCTCTCGAAACCTTGGGTCCAAAGACCACTTATCCAGCCCATCTAGTCCAAAGACCACTTATCTGACCCATATAGGATCAATGTTGAAACTATGTCTCTGATACCATATTGTAACGTCCCCGGCCACCAAACCACTTGCCGGGCAACACTACCACGTGGAACATTCTCATACTTATATATATAACACGCATATTAAATCTAATGAACATATTTAATCAAACAATATAGAGTAAGCACATGATTACTGCTAATATACATCATCAAAGACATTAACAATAAATCATATGCGCAACAAAATACATGATAACATATAAGCATCACAGGCATGCAAAACATAATATTAAGCACAAACTGATACTTATCTTTGAAACTGTGGTAATTCCACCAACCACGTACAGACCTTCCACAAACCTCCCAGCCTTAGACCTCATTGCTCATCACGCTCAACAGTGGGTCACCACCAATCTGGGACTAAGCTCCAACCAAGGTAAGGGAATTCTAGACTAGGTCGAGGTTACAAGAAAAACTTCACAAAGAAATCAGAAGGATTCTCCCTAGGAGTCTTCTTATGCCCACTACTCACAGACTCTCATTCCCCACATGCCTGTTCCACCCGGGAGTAGACACATTCACAAGCTCAGTCCATCGGTGCTTCACCTCCCTCTCTGGGCCTTGGCAACAGGCTAGATCAGGAAGTCTCAGAGCTCCGTAGCTGGTGCTGAACTCTCTCTGAGCAAAAATCCCTTCCCAGCAACCTCTCTCACCTGAAGAGAGTTGCTCGCAGGCCTGACAACCTGCCTCTTCAACTAGTTTTCAACTCAATTCTCGCAAGGTGAGGATAATGACCAGAACCACTGGTCAATTCCACTCAGGACACACAGAAGGAAACAACCCAAAGGTGGTTTGGGTACAGACTCTACTCTGCAATAGAAGTTAGGCTCGGCTCACAGGACACACAGGTGACACGGCTCAATCAATGCAGAGGACAAACACATAATTCTATGGTTTGGACTGAGGTGAATCGACTTTCCATAAAAACATCACAGGCTTCCCACCCCGAGTTGCATGAGGCATACCAAACACAGATGCAGAGCTCCCCTCGGTTCAGACAACTCACGGTGGAATGGAGGATGAACCCCCTCCACAGTTCAATCTTTGGGTTAAAATACATGTGCCAGGGCTGACACATGTCTCCCATGAGGCTGCATGCGCTCCATATTATGTGTTCCCTTTTGCACATGTTCCCCTTCTAGGAAATTAGGATAAAAACATACATTTATCATAACTGTGGGAATAATAATAAATCATTATTTCCAAGGACTTAAGCCCCTAATCTTAGCCCCTAGGCTCAACACTTAGCCTCTCTTTCCAACCTTTAAGCTCCTTTTCCCTTACCCACCTTGTGGAAGCTTAGTCCCCCATCACTCTTTCTTCGTGGTCGGTCTGCATGCAACGATGTTTATTCTTTATTAATGTTTTTCATATTAAATTTACAAAAACAGGCTCTTGGCCTTAACACTTAGGCTCTCCGGCCTAATAAACACATAAGCCTACTAGCTTATCAATACTCGGCTCAACAACCTACAAAACATGATTTACAATTCATAAACATGATTACAATTGGGCTCGTCCTTGGGGATTTTACACTTACACTCAGAGTTGAGATGATACTGACTTTGAATCCTACCACAAGCTTGGAGGTTCTCCTCCACTTCCCCAACATCCATGAATAACTAAGATAAATATTTTGATTTCCTTTCTCTCAGGTGAAGACAAGCTCTGAATGCTGAGCCATGACATAGTACACCATGGCATCAGTCTCTGTGGGTCTGATCTCTACAGGCATATTATGATACACACGGTAAAACCTCCTATTGAAGATAGCCAAGGCTTCCTCTTCCCCTCTCCTCAATGCATTAAAATCATCCCAGTACTGATCAAGGGACTTTTTCTCACCCCACCACTTCAAAAATGCATGGCATAGCTCGGTCCAGGAACCAATAGAACCGACCTCTAGACATCTAAACCACACAACAACATCTCGAGACAGGGAATGTGAGAACAACTTCATGGTAACATCATCATGAACGATCTCAAACTGATCAATAAAGTTCTCAGTTGTAACCTGATCCTCTCCATTAAATTGAGGAAAGTACTTCAAAAAATCAAGAGGATAAGGATGAAGATGATATGGAAGCTTTAAAGGTTTAAATAGCTTGTCTCTGATTCCAGTTTGAAAACTAGTGGGTTGAATATGAGGCTTATCACACTAATGGAAAGGCTTAATAGTAACAACATGATATGATGAGATTTGAGGAGGCTGTGGATCAATTTCAACCTCCTCAGAGCTGCAAGGGTGACTGAGTTCAAGAGGGGTTTCAATATGAAGCTCATCTTTATGATTAGGATGAGCCGAGGATATAATATCAACATCTACAACACAGGAAGAAAGAAAGTCTTCTTCTTCCAAGGATGGATATATAAAGGAAGGTTGGTGATCAGCCGAATAAACAGAACACAATATGATCCTCTTTATATGTGAAGGGAAAAACAAAAATGAGATGATAAAGAATAACAAAAGTTCATGAAGAAAGCTCATAAGCTGATGCCTAGTCATTCCCTTCATATTTTTGTCAATAGGATCTTCCCTAGTGGATTCTTTGATTGTGGAGTTGCCAGGTAGATGATTACACTCAATTTTGTATCCCACTCTTGTCTACTATCAAGAGCTGGATCTATGTTGTTCTTCGCAGGGAGCTCTTCAATCTGTTCAAATCTGTCCGCAACAACGACGCCATTTATGTTATCACTAGGAATCACCCTCAAACTGTAATGAGAATAAGCCCAGTACCCATCAGTTTATATAGTAAATGTAAATGAGTTTTAGGTGGTCAAATGGAGAAGACTCAATGATAATAACATTCTAACTCAGAAATCTGGACTAGCATGCATAAGCAATTAAGGTTTGGAATCAACTTCAGTCATTAAGTTGGAGTAAGGGTGAATAGAGGGAAGAGTTTGGTGAGGAGAGTGAAGAGGTTTGTTGTGGACCTCAGGTCTTCCATCAGCCTAAGGAGGAAGAACTTAAACACAAGATCTTCTTGAATTCAAATCCCAAAGAAACTAAAAGAAATTATAACAACACTATACCATAACATTAATCATAATATAGTCATAACAATCCATGTGAATCAGTCATTCATGAATTCTCTCAATATCAGAGGAAAATAAGATGGAGTAAGAAAGATGACTTAGATTAACTAAGATGTCTCAAAAACAAATACATAACCAGAGAACTAGTATTCTTCATAAAAATATTACAATAGCAGGGAGCCTAGCTCAACCATTCGACCTTAACAAAATATCAAAAGTACCTATATATACTAAAATGTTGCAACCACTAGGAATGTGATCATATCACTGCCTTCAAATCTTTCAGTCGACACCCACTCTGTCAGGTTGTGCAAACTTCATGATGTCAGACGCGGGCCAAGCATAGTTATGTGCTTTACAGGAAAAAGTGTCCATAAGGAAGATTCAGATCGTAAGTGTGCCTTCATGGCTACTCTCTGCAACATTTTCGATTTATGGGATGAGGCAAGGTCTCAACTGTTTCCCACAATCTTCAATAATTGTCTTCATTGAGATTATGACTGGGCCTGACACCCATAACTATTCTTAGACGATGCCATTGATTTATGCGAGTCAATCATACTGCCTCGAGGCTCTACAGATCTTCTTCTGTGACCAATGTGAGTGCTGCAGGTGGCAGGATGATAGCGTATGCGCAGGGGTGATGTGGAGTGAGGTGCTTTACGAAAACTCGCATGCCCCAACGAGTGAGTGACATCCATGCGCTACTCTTGGATAAGATGTTTTATGAGCACGTGATTTCGGGGCCACCAAAAGCAGTTTGAACTCACACCACTTTTGGGCCCGCAATCCACCGCCTTCTACCACGTATCACTTTCTCCAAATCACAGATTCAATTGTGGGACCGCTCAATAATTTTATCGATCGAGAAAGTTGCATCCCCGCAATGAAGCATGGTCCTTGATCTAGACGTGGTTTGTGATCTGGGTAGACCTGCTAGATTTAGCGCTACTGCCAAGCTTAACCACTGGCCAACTTTAGAATCTGCCACAATGCGCCTCGAGTTTGAATGACACACATTTGTGGGTTTTCAAGCCCCCTTCTTTCGCATTTTGTCACCCAAGGGCCAAATCCAAAGGAAAAACTCCCCCCTCCAAGAATATGTGATAACAGGGCCCACCTCCTATGTGACCTCGCTACGACCCGGGGCTTATATTCAAGGTGCTTCGGGACTTGGAAATGTTTCTTATTTTAAAACTCCCGATGTAAAACTCCCAAAGTGACAGATCTAATGACACATGACTCTTGCTAATTGAACGGTCTAGATCTATTTTTGGCTTCGACCATTGATTTCGGGCCTAGAATGAGTCGCTCTGAATGTTGTGCTTTGCGCTCATGGCTGCGGACTGCGGTCCTTGACAACTTTATGTGATAACATTCGGTATGAAAGTTGACATGGAAAAGTGGAAGTGGATAAGCGATGGTTCTTTCTTAAAATCAATATCCTTACTTGCAGGTTCTAAGTGACGAACGCATTGGGAATGAACATGTTAGGTATTAGAAAGGGTGTTACACCCAAAGGTACTCATGGTTTTGCCTATGAGTGGTACTGCTACTGATGGCATAGCATATCATACTTAATATCAAGTAACATTTAATTGTCGATCAATGCTTAGGGATGACCCAACTTAAAAGGCCTCCAAAAAAATTATTGATTATGTCGAAGGCGTATCCTTATGTCAAAGGCATATCTTA
>ML835334.1:0-12862 GCA_009831015.1 Picea engelmannii | reverse complement strand
ATATCTTTGTGGGGTGATAACTTATGGTTTGAGATATGCCTCAAACAATGATGTACAACTGCATGGATTTACTAATTCATATTGGGAAGGGAGTGTAGATGATATAAAGAGTACTTCTGGTATGTGTTTCAATTTGGGATCTACTATGATATCATGGGCTACTAGAAAATATAATTTTGTTGCACTCAACACTGTAGAAGTAGAGTATATTGCATCTTGAGATGCTTGTATGAAAGAAATGTGGCTCCATAATATGGTTTCTAGACTGTTTGATCAGGTGTTGGATTCGACCATGATATATAGTGATAACCAGAGATGTGTGAAGCTCTCAGAGAACCCAGTTTTCCATGACAGATCGAAGCAAATTGAGATCAAGTACTATTTTCTTTGTGATAAAGTCTAGAGGGGAGAAGTGGCTCTCCAGTAAATCTCCATTGATGAGCATACCGTAGATATTTTGACGAAGCCTTTGTCCAAGATAAAGTTTTCATACTTGATGGACAAGTTGGGGCTCGTGGAGATTACTCCCTTGGTTGAAAGGAAGGAGATGACTTCCTTGGTTAGGAGGGAGCACTGATATGTGGCATCATGGATTGTGAGTGAGTTTCATATCTCTATCATTCTATTACAACTTAGAGATGATACTTTCATCATGCTAGTACAACTCAGATATCATATAGATGGTTGGATGTTTTGATACAGTGGCCTAAGGAGCGTCGTACTAGTACAACTTATAGGTGGCATACAAATTAGATATGATGTATTGATATCATGCTAGATATGTCATGCTATTACAACTTAGAGACGATGTTGGTGAGACCCATCATGCTAGATATGGCCATGTGAGTATAACTTAGAGGTGGAATACAACTTAGATATGATGTATTGACATCATGCTAGATATGTCATGCTAGTACAACTTAGAGATGATGTTGGTGAGTCACATCATGCTAGATATGGCCATGCAATTACAACTTAGATGTGGCATACAAATTAGATATGATGCATTGGCATCATGCTAGATATGTCATGATAGTACATCTTAGAGATGACCATACATCTTAGAGATAATACATAGGGCTCATTTCATGCTAGATATGATCATGCGAGTAAAGCTTATATGTGGCATATAGCTTAGATATGATGCATTGGCATCATGCTAGATATTCCATGCTAGTACGACTTAGAGATGATCATACAACTTAGAGATGACAGTGTGAGGAATTGATCTACATCATTCAAGCACATCTTAGAGGTGGTATACAACTTAGATATGATGCATTAGCATCATGCTAGATATGTCATTCTAGTATGGCTTAGATATGATGTAGATGATACTTCAGATCATGCGAGTACAACTTAGATATGATGCATTTGTATCATGCTAGTGTAGCTTAGAGGTGATGCAACTGATGACATTGTTGATGCATGATGATATCAGATGATAAGATTTGATTTTTTTGGAGACTCTATGTCTCTAGACAGTAGTTGTATGATACTGTGGTGGATGTGCTCCACTAGTAGTGATTGTGTGTCACTGGTTAGTAGTCGTGTGCTACTAGGACTAGTTTTGTACCATTGGATAGTAGTTGTGTACTACTATGGATATACATAGTTGTGTTCTATTGGATAGAATTGTTTCGATTGTCATGGAGACTACCACTAATGTTGGAGATGATTTCCAACTAGATGGATAGTGATGATGGTGCTCGTGATTTGATCTGTGTGATCATGAGATAGCATGTGCGGATATGATGATTCTACCAACAGAATGGTATGTTTGTGCTCAATACCATTACCAATAATACCTCCATAGCTAGGAGGGAGTGTTAATTTTACAGTAGTTGCAAGAGGTATTAACCTCCACGTGTAACCTTTGATGAGATTAGAATATTCTGGGAAGCTAGAGAAACAGTAAATGGTTGGATAAGAACCCTAGAAGACAAGTCGGCTCAAGAGAAAATATAATATTAAGTTATTATCCTCGAGGAAGAGAAATCGTCCCAGTTAGGTGACTTGAAGCACTATAATTAGAGGGCGATTAAGCTCATTTGGACTCACTCACTCTCACAACTTCATAAGGACTAGTGGTGTGCATGACTGGAGGAGAGATGTAGCTATTGCAGTGGTGAATTGGTCTTTGGTTTATGGTTTGGACTTTCTGCTTGGTACGCTAGCTTTGGAGAGAAGTACGCTACCTTGGTTAGTTATTGGTTCTAGTGTTTTCTTATGGAATTATTCTATGTGTCAAGGTTAAGGTGATTGGGGGTGGCCTTGTACCTATAGTTGGGTGACAATATAGTAATATTGTCTAAGGTGAAAAATGAGCACACCTATTATTTTAACACCATTACCTTAAATTCAATGTATCCATCACTTTAAACTCAAAAATATATAAATAAAGTGAGATGCCAGTAATTTTCTTTTCTAAAAATAATTAATTTCCATAGCAATACGACTATATCGGATTGTATTAATAGAAGTTTCGCAAAGATTGCTACTACCATAACATGTATTGATTATTGTGACTATTAGAATACATTTTTAACACGTGCGATCAATTGTATAAGAACTGTTTGGATCTGCTGGTAGCCTTCCGTTTCTCAAACGGGTTGGGTAGTCAAAATGGGTAGAATTTTTTTTGGCCTAATTTCAAAATATTGATAATGTTCTAAAACTTGCTCACAATTAATCATATAGGTTCTTTGTTTGTTGGGATCAACAAAGACTCTCTTGCTCACACTAAACTAAAATGAAGATTGAACTTATTAGTATATTGAACAATGTTGTGCATAGTTTGTTGACATGACATGGAAGGAATTATGTGGAAAACATTTGGGTGCTTCATAGGATTGCTTGGCTACCAAGAGTAATCACAAGTTAGTGTATGCCCATCTTCTTAAGAAGGTAAAACAATAATCCACTTAATGATATAATTATTTAATAAATTCATTGTTGGGAATGGAAGTCTCTGCTTTTCTGAATGTGAAATTTCGAGTGGGTTCCCGGGTGTGGGCGATGGAGGTATTGGTAGAGGGAGGAGATAGCGTTGGTCCGTTTGAATGGGCGGACCAGCCTGGTGTAACACAAACCCTGACAAATAGGCTAGTTACAATGGTGCCAAACTAAAAAGGTTCATTGCAGATTATTAAAATTGAAAATTGTTCTTGTAGAGCTCATAAATTCCACTTCCAAACTTATATCGATGCAATTAATCCAAGCGTAGGGGCTACTGCGCCCAGAGTTATCCCAAGCACATTACTTCTTTTTTTCTTTTTACAGGAAATCTAGGAAATATAAGTTAATGGTTATGATATATTTCACCAAAAATAAATAAATAATTATATTCCTTATCATGGCAAACTATGTGAAAGAAATAACATATAGTATAGGAGTTTTAACTATGTGAAAGAAATAACCATGTGAAAGAAATAACATATAGTATAGGAGTTAAGAATGATTCAAGGAGGCATACGTTAGGCAAAACCTGCAGTTATTTTCAGACAAATCTCTCCAATGCTGGGCTATGGTGTATATAAGAAGTTACAATGAGTGAAGGTAGTGCAGCTTGAATTAGAAGGCACGAGTGAAGATGGTGTAGTGAAGAGGTGGTGAGATCCAAGAATGAAGCGAGACTTAATTGATCTCATATTGAGTTAATTGATGTTATAGGGAGAGCAGACGACCAAAGATTGAGTTAATTGATGTCAGAGGAGAATGGTAGCTACAAAAGAAAACCATCTTCATAAGTTTTAAAGGTGATGATGGAGGGTTTTTTTTTAAGACAGGACAAAGATGACAAGGATGGTTGTTTGGGTTTTTGAAATATGGGGAAAATATGAAAAGGATAGTTTTTTTTTGTTTCAAAAAACTTGTCAACCAGTCAACAATATTAAGATATGCCTTTGACATAAGGATACGCCTTCGACATAATCAATAATTTTTTTGGAGGCCTTTTAAGTTGGGTCATCCCTAAGCATTGATCGACAATTAAATGTTACTTGATATTAAGTATGATATGCTATGCCATCAGTAGCAGTACCACTCATAGGCAAAACCATGAGTACCTTTGGGTGTAACACCCTTTCTAATACCTAACATGTTCATTCCCAATGCGTTCGTCACTTAGAACCTGCAAGTAAGGATATTGATTTTAAGAAAGAACCATCGCTTATCCACTTCCACTTTTCCATGTCAACTTTCATACCGAATGTTATCACATAAAGTTGTCAAGGACCGCAGTCCGCAGCCATGAGCGCAAAGCACAACATTCAGAGCGACTCATTCTAGGCCCGAAATCAATGGTCGAAGCCAAAAATAGATCTAGACCGTTCAATTAGCAAGAGTCATGTGTCATTAGATCTGTCACTTTGGGAGTTTTACATCGGGAGTTTTAAAATAAGAAACATTTCCAAGTCCCGAAGCACCTTGAATATAAGCCCCGGGTCGTAGCGAGGTCACATAGGAGGTGGGCCCTGTTATCACATATTCTTGGAGGGGGGAGTTTTTCCTTTGGATTTGGCCCTTGGGTGACAAAATGCGAAAGAAGGGGGCTTGAAAACCCACAAATGTGTGTCATTCAAACTCGAGGCGCATTGTGGCAGATTCTAAAGTTGGCCAGTGGTTAAGCTTGGCAGTAGCGCTAAATCTAGCAGGTCTACCCAGATCACAAACCACGTCTAGATCAAGGACCATGCTTCATTGCGGGGATGCAACTTTCTCGATCGATAAAATTATTGAGCGGTCCCACAATTGAATCTGTGATTTGGAGAAAGTGATACGTGGTAGAAGGCGGTGGATTGCGGGCCCAAAAGTGGTGTGAGTTCAAACTGCTTTTGGTGGCCCCGAAATCACGTGCTCATAAAACATCTTATCCAAGAGTAGCGCATGGATGTCACTCACTCGTTGGGGCATGCGAGTTTTC
Organism: Picea engelmannii; assembly: GCA_009831015.1. Lineage (NCBI taxonomy): Eukaryota > Viridiplantae > Streptophyta > Pinopsida > Pinales > Pinaceae > Picea > Picea engelmannii. The sequence continues at coordinate 7,938 of ML835334.1, read as the reverse complement.
GTAAAGCACCTCACTCCACATCACCCCTGCGCATACGCTATCATCCTGCCACCTGCAGCACTCACATTGGTCACAGAAGAAGATCTGTAGAGCCTCGAGGCAGTATGATTGACTCGCATAAATCAATGGCATCGTCTAAGAATAGTTATGGGTGTCAGGCCCAGTCATAATCTCAATGAAGACAATTATTGAAGATTGTGGGAAACAGTTGAGACCTTGCCTCATCCCATAAATCGAAAATGTTGCAGAGAGTAGCCATGAAGGCACACTTACGATCTGAATCTTCCTTATGGACACTTTTTCCTGTAAAGCACATAACTATGCTTGGCCCGCGTCTGACATCATGAAGTTTGCACAACCTGACAGAGTGGGTGTCGACTGAAAGATTTGAAGGCAGTGATATGATCACATTCCTAGTGGTTGCAACATTTTAGTATATATAGGTACTTTTGATATTTTGTTAAGGTCGAATGGTTGAGCTAGGCTCCCTGCTATTGTAATATTTTTATGAAGAATACTAGTTCTCTGGTTATGTATTTGTTTTTGAGACATCTTAGTTAATCTAAGTCATCTTTCTTACTCCATCTTATTTTCCTCTGATATTGAGAGAATTCATGAATGACTGATTCACATGGATTGTTATGACTATATTATGATTAATGTTATGGTATAGTGTTGTTATAATTTCTTTTAGTTTCTTTGGGATTTGAATTCAAGAAGATCTTGTGTTTAAGTTCTTCCTCCTTAGGCTGATGGAAGACCTGAGGTCCACAACAAACCTCTTCACTCTCCTCACCAAACTCTTCCCTCTATTCACCCTTACTCCAACTTAATGACTGAAGTTGATTCCAAACCTTAATTGCTTATGCATGCTAGTCCAGATTTCTGAGTTAGAATGTTATTATCATTGAGTCTTCTCCATTTGACCACCTAAAACTCATTTACATTTACTATATAAACTGATGGGTACTGGGCTTATTCTCATTACAGTTTGAGGGTGATTCCTAGTGATAACATAAATGGCGTCGTTGTTGCGGACAGATTTGAACAGATTGAAGAGCTCCCTGCGAAGAACAACATAGATCCAGCTCTTGATAGTAGACAAGAGTGGGATACAAAATTGAGTGTAATCATCTACCTGGCAACTCCACAATCAAAGAATCCACTAGGGAAGATCCTATTGACAAAAATATGAAGGGAATGACTAGGCATCAGCTTATGAGCTTTCTTCATGAACTTTTGTTATTCTTTATCATCTCATTTTTGTTTTTCCCTTCACATATAAAGAGGATCATATTGTGTTCTGTTTATTCGGCTGATCACCAACCTTCCTTTATATATCCATCCTTGGAAGAAGAAGACTTTCTTTCTTCCTGTGTTGTAGATGTTGATATTATATCCTCGGCTCATCCTAATCATAAAGATGAGCTTCATATTGAAACCCCTCTTGAACTCAGTCACCCTTGCAGCTCTGAGGAGGTTGAAATTGATCCACAGCCTCCTCAAATCTCATCATATCATGTTGTTACTATTAAGCCTTTCCATTAGTGTGATAAGCCTCATATTCAACCCACTAGTTTTCAAACTGGAATCAGAGACAAGCTATTTAAACCTTTAAAGCTTCCATATCATCTTCATCCTTATCCTCTTGATTTTTTGAAGTACTTTCCTCAATTTAATGGAGAGGATCAGGTTACAACTGAGAACTTTATTGATCAGTTTGAGATCGTTCATGATGATGTTACCATGAAGTTGTTCTCACATTCCCTGTCTCGAGATGTTGTTGTGTGGTTTAGATGTCTAGAGGTCGGTTCTATTGGTTCCTGGACCGAGCTATGCCATGCATTTTTGAAGTGGTGGGGTGAGAAAAAGTCCCTTGATCAGTACTGGGATGATTTTAATGCATTGAGGAGAGGGGAAGAGGAAGCCTTGGCTATCTTCAATAGGAGGTTTTACCGTGTGTATCATAATATGCCTGTAGAGATCAGACCCACAGAGACTGATGCCATGGTGTACTATGTCATGGCTCAGCATTCAGAGCTTGTCTTCACCTGAGAGAAAGGAAATCAAAATATTTATCTTAGTTATTCATGGATGTTGGGGAAGTGGAGGAGAACCTCCAAGCTTGTGGTAGGATTCAAAGTCAGTATCATCTCAACTCTGAGTGTAAGTGTAAAATCCCCAAGGACGAGCCCAATTGTAATCATGTTTATGAATTGTAAATCATGTTTTGTAGGTTGTTGAGCCGAGTATTGATAAGCTAGTAGGCTTATGTGTTTATTAGGCCGGAGAGCCTAAGTGTTAAGGCCAAGAGCCTGTTTTTGTAAATTTAATATGAAAAACATTAATAAAGAATAAACATCGTTGCATGCAGACCGACCACGAAGAAAGAGTGATGGGGGACTAAGCTTCCACAAGGTGGGTAAGGGAAAAGGAGCTTAAAGGTTGGAAAGAGAGGCTAAGTGTTGAGCCTAGGGGCTAAGATTAGGGGCTTAAGTCCTTGGAAATAATGATTTATTATTATTCCCACAGTTATGATAAATGTATGTTTTTATCCTAATTTCCTAGAAGGGGAACATGTGCAAAAGGGAACACATAATATGGAGCGCATGCAGCCTCATGGGAGACATGTGTCAGCCCTGGCACATGTATTTTAACCCAAAGATTGAACTGTGGAGGGGGTTCATCCTCCATTCCACCGTGAGTTGTCTGAACCGAGGGGAGCTCTGCATCTGTGTTTGGTATGCCTCATGCAACTCGGGGTGGGAAGCCTGTGATGTTTTTATGGAAAGTCGATTCACCTCAGTCCAAACCATAGAATTATGTGTTTGTCCTCTGCATTGATTGAGCCGTGTCACCTGTGTGTCCTGTGAGCCGAGCCTAACTTCTATTGCAGAGTAGAGTCTGTACCCAAACCACCTTTGGGTTGTTTCCTTCTGTGTGTCCTGAGTGGAATTGACCAGTGGTTCTGGTCATTATCCTCACCTTGCGAGAATTGAGTTGAAAACTAGTTGAAGAGGCAGGTTGTCAGGCCTGCGAGCAACTCTCTTCAGGTGAGAGAGGTTGCTGGGAAGGGATTTTTGCTCAGAGAGAGTTCAGCACCAGCTACGGAGCTCTGAGACTTCCTGATCTAGCCTGTTGCCAAGGCCCAGAGAGGGAGGTGAAGCACCGATGGACTGAGCTTGTGAATGTGTCTACTCCCGGGTGGAACAGGCATGTGGGGAATGAGAGTCTGTGAGTAGTGGGCATAAGAAGACTCCTAGGGAGAATCCTTCTGATTTCTTTGTGAAGTTTTTCTTGTAACCTCGACCTAGTCTAGAATTCCCTTACCTTGGTTGGAGCTTAGTCCCAGATTGGTGGTGACCCACTGTTGAGCGTGATGAGCAATGAGGTCTAAGGCTGGGAGGTTTGTGGAAGGTCTGTACGTGGTTGGTGGAATTACCACAGTTTCAAAGATAAGTATCAGTTTGTGCTTAATATTATGTTTTGCATGCCTGTGATGCTTATATGTTATCATGTATTTTGTTGCGCATATGATTTATTGTTAATGTCTTTGATGATGTATATTAGCAGTAATCATGTGCTTACTCTATATTGTTTGATTAAATATGTTCATTAGATTTAATATGCGTGTTATATATATAAGTATGAGAATGTTCCACGTGGTAGTGTTGCCCGGCAAGTGGTTTGGTGGCCGGGGACGTTACAATATGGTATCAGAGACATAGTTTCAACATTGATCCTATATGGGTCAGATAAGTGGTCTTTGGACTAGATGGGCTGGATAAGTGGTCTTTGGACCCAAGGTTTCGAGAGGAAATTGTGTCTGGAGGAATAATTTTGAACCTTAGATTGTCTCTGAGTGCCAAGGAGTTACTTGGTCGTGTCACGAAGCCCGGGAGGAATAGTGATAGAATAAAACTACAACCATAGATCAGTTTTGCGGAGAATATCTGGACCATCCAATCCACGTCCAGACACTTAGGAGAGCACACAGAAGAGATCATATATGGGCCATCAGATCTGAGCATGTGGACCAATAGCCGTTGGATCCAAGGAATGTGCACAAGGTTTAAAACCCTTTGGATTTGCACAGGAGTGTGGATATCATGATATGCGAAGTCACGACTTCATCAAGACTGTCCATCGGAAGGGATGCATGGAGAGTGATCATCCTTTCATTGATTCGTGACTTGAAAAGGTCAAAGGGAAAGTTCGTGAGAATTTGGGAAATGTGAATTTGCGATTATATCACAACCATTGATCAAGGAGATATCTGGACTGTAAATTGTCCAGGAAGAATTTTGGCATTTCACGAACCAAGAGAAGTGAGAAGTGATGAGTCATAAACTCCCAAAGCCCAAAATCGCAAAATCCCAATGAGACAAAGTAGTGAGTCGGGATGACGTCACTGGGATGGACGAGAACACATGGGATATGCACCATGTGCCAGTGGGTCCTGAAGGAAAAAAGTAGAAGCAGTGGGGTTGGATGGCATCACCTAGAGTAACGTGGACCTTCTTAAGAGCAACATGTGTCACCACCCTGGTTGGTGAAAATTGTGTTGGGGGCCCGGTGGCTAGAAAGGTTGGAAGTTCAAAAGTCAGGAGTTGGAGAGGGAAGTGAGGGTGAGAGCCTCCAGGACCGAAATCCCGAAACCCCGAAACCATGAAGTTCCGATTAGAGAACCTTGAGACCTAGTGCTTGGTCACGCCCTTGGTCACATGGGTTAGGAAACTGAGAGAAAATGACTAAGTCTTGAGTGCACTACAGAGCCGAGGAGAGCTCAAAAAATTCATGGAAACTGAACATTTCTTGAATGAAGTTGTTTATGAATGTTGTGGGAATTGTTAAGGAATAATGACCTAACAAATTCCGGTTGTATGGACATTGTGTTTGCAAAAGTTTAACGAGTGCTAAAACCATTTAGAGTTTCCATTGAGGGCAAAGAAATGGGGAAGGCACATAATGCTTACAGTTCAAAGAACGAAGCAAAAGGAATGGTTTTTCATTTGGGAGTTGAAGGATCGAACTCCAATGGCCATGGTGAAGAGATAGATAAGGAAGGAAACATGAAGAAGATCATTGAAGGATTGCAAAAGGATGCCCAAACTTGCTGAGCAGATAACAGAAAGCTCAGAAAAGTTCACGAAAAACAAGGTGAATTTAACATAAAGATGTTAAAGAGTTTGGAGAGAATAGAAAAGAAGTTAGATAAGGAGAGTGACTCGAGCATAACAAGGAGTCACCAGACTTCTGAGGGAAGAAGGTCAAGGAGTGTAGGTAGACACCATAATCACTCCCAAGTTCGCTCCAAGAGAAGGACACACAGTATTTCAAGCCCATCTCCTATCAGAAAGAGTAAGAGATCTGGAGTGGATGAATTGAAGGGAGAGATGAACAAGATTAAGCCTCCTACGTTTGATGGAGAACATCAGAAGGAGGAAGATGTTGAGACATGTTTGCTTGGCATGAGAAAAAATTTCCAACTATAGAATTATTGCTCTCATGCAGAAGGAAGAATTGTGATGTATCAACTGAAACGAAAAGCATCCATGTGGTGGGATTAGCTTGTGTAGGTGCAACAAATTAGAGAGAAAGATATCACTTGGAAGGAATTCAAGAGGTATTTCGAGAAGAAATACTTGACTAAGAGATATTATGATAGGAAGATGAAATATTTCTTTGAATTCAATCTAGGAAGCATGACCATTGATGAGTATGAACGTAGGTTCTTGTAATTGTTGAAGTATGTTCCATTCATCAAAGAGGATATTTTCAAGATTCAAAGGTATTTGAGTGGACTGCCATCTTCCATTGGGGACAAGATCTATATGATGAACCCAAGACCATGGAAGAAATGATAGGAAGAGAGAAATGCTTATACGAACAACAAAGAGAAAATCCTACCTTTCAAAAGGCTTGGGATGACCAAAAGAAGTTTAAGAAAGAGCAGAGGTAGAAGGGAAACAAACCTCCCTTTTTCAGAAACAGTCCTCAAGGACAACCAACGTTTAGAGAGCCGAGAATGGATGAAGTAGGGGAACAAAGGCCAAGATAGATGCCCATTTAGTGTTGGGGCTATCAGGGAAACCATAAGTACAGAGATTGTCCCCACAAAAATGGCAAAGTGAGAGTTTTCCATAATGTTCAGCAAGCTGAAACAGTGGAGGACATGGCCAATAGAATACCAAGGATCCATGCAGCCCTGGACAACAAGAAAGATGAATTTCAATCGCACATGATTGAAGTAGAAGGTATGATCAACAACCATGCCTTTACTATTTTAATTGATTTAGGGGCTAGACATAGTTATGTAGATCTTAGAGTGGTGGAAAGTTTGCAATTGTCGAGAAGCAAACATGAAATATATTGGTTAGTGCAGCTGGCTATAGGAACCAAGAGGAAACTCACTGAGTTGGTTAAGTCCTGTCCAGTAGACATGAATGGACTGAGCACAAAGGATGAATTGAATATTTTTCCTTTAGGGTCTTATGACTGTCTAATTGGGATGGACTGGCTACACCAACACCATGCCATCTTGGACTGTCGTAATAAGACATTCACTTTCCTAGATGGGGAAGGGAATCGAAAAATAGTCCAAGGAATTCCCAGAGTTGTTGCTATCAGAGAAATCTTAGCAATGCAGCTGAAGAAGTGCTATAGAAAAGGCTATCAATTATTTTCAGTCCATGTGGAGGAAACACCTAAGGACAAGGTGTCAGGTATCGAAGACCATGTGGTACTAAAAGAGTTTGAAGATGTATTTCAGGAGGTACTCGGACTGCCTCCGAAGAGATATTTTGACTTCTCTATAAATTTGATGCATAGAGCAGCTCCAGTGTCGAAATCTCCTTACAGAATGACTACGCCAGAGCTAAAAGAGTTACAATTGCATCTTGAAGAGCTTCTAAAGAAGGGGTATATATTCCCAAGTGTGTCACCTTGGGGAGCCTCGGTTCTGTTCCTGAAGAAGAGAGATGGAATGTTGAGATTGTGTATCGATTTCAGACAATTGAACAAAGTGACTGTATAGAACAAGTATCCTCTACCGAGGATTGATGACCTCTTCGATCAGTTGAAGGATGCGAAGATATTTTCGAAGATATATCTCAGGTCGGGATATCCACAGGTAAGGATAAAGGATGAATACATAAAAAAGACGTGTTTAGAACAAGGTATGGTCATTACGAGTTCACACTGGTGCCATTTGGGTTGTCAAATGCACCCGTTGTTTTTATGTGTCTGATGAATGGTGTATTCAAGGACTATTTGGACAAGTTTGTCATAGTCTTTTTGGATGAAATTCTGGTGTATTCCAAGTCAAAGGAAGAGCATGAACAACATTTGAGGATGGTGTTGCAGGTGCTAAGAGAGAACCAACTATATGCCAAGTTGAGCAAGTGCTCGTTTTATCTGGAGCAGATCCATTACCTGGGGCATATTATGTCGAAGGATGGGATAGCTATAGACCTTGAGAATATTTAGGCCACTAGAGGATAGTTAGCACCAAAGAGCATGACAAAAGTTAGATCCTTCATGGGTTTAGTTGGTTATTACAAAAGGTTTATCACAGGGTTCTCAAGGATAGATCGCCCTATCACTTCCTTGCAAAGGAAGGAGAAGAAGTTTTAGTGGACAGAGGAATGTGAGAAAATCTTTTAGCAATTGAAGAAACTATTAACCAGTGCTCCAATCTTGGGGATTGTATATCCAAACGGAGATTTCATGGTATGTACCGATGCATGCAAAGAAGGACTGGGAGGAGTCCTCAATCAGAATGGATTCGTAATTTGTTATGAATCCAGAAAGTTGAAAGAGAACGAAAGGAACTATGCAACTCATGATTTGGAGTTGGAAGCCATAGTACATGCTATAAAGAAGTGGAGGCATTACCTCATGGGAAGGAGGTTTGAACTAAGAATAGACCATTGTTGG
>ML835333.1:0-29780 GCA_009831015.1 Picea engelmannii | reverse complement strand
TTTGACCTTGGAAGGATCAATTTTCAGTTCTCCTCTTCCAACAATATGTCCCAAGTAAACAAGTGAGGTCTTTCCAAAATCACATTTAGACATCTTGAAAATCAACTTCTTTTTCTTCAAGACATCTAAAGCTTGTTTTACATGCACAACATGCTCTTCATGAGATTCACTAAATATCAAAATTCCATAAAAGTAGACAATCACACAATCATCGAGAAAAGGCCTTAAGACATCATTCATAACTCTCATGATTGTAGCAAGAGCATTACAAATCCCAAATGGCATAAGCATCCATTCAAACAAATCTTGCTTTGTTTTGAAAGTTGTCCTCCAAGTGTCTCCTTCAACAATCCTAATCTGATGATATCCACTTCTCAAATCAAACTTAGTAAAATACTTAGCATCTTTTAATTGATCAAGCAAACCATCAATTCTAGGAAGAGGATAACGATTCTTTATCGTAATCATGTTCAAGGATCTGAAATCTACACACATGTGCCATGTACCATCTTTCTTTGGTACTAAAAAAATTGGTGACCCACATGGGAATGTGCTTGGCATGATTACCCCTTTGTCAATCAACTCTTGGATTTGTTTTTTAATTTCAGATTCTCCATGATTGACATCATGTACATACCAATGTTTGGAAGAGGACAATCTTGCTACAATTGTATCTCATGTTGGATACCCCTTTTAGGAGGAAATCCTTTTGGTTCCTGAAACATCTCATCATATTGGTTAACAACCTCATATAAATCAAATTTAAACTTTGCATCACAACCTTGGAAAGCTTCTTTTTCAACATTGTCTCTGTGGTTGATCATCAAGAGGACAAAGTTCTTACTAGTATTGATTAATCTCTTCATTTTTCCAACATTTACAAGTGACAAATTCATCTTCTTTGCATGTGCTCTAACAATGTACTCAAATCCATTTTTAAACAAATGATATGTGTTCTCATGACAAGGAAATATGGCTCTCCTATCATATAAATATGGGCTTCCCAACACAATACGACAAATATCCAATGGAATAACATCAAGCTCTACCTCATCTATAAAGTTTGTAGTGATGGAAAATCTAAGTTTACATCTTCTTGTCACATGAAATTTGTCATTTTCACATATCCATCCTAGAGGATATGGTTTAGGACGTGGAGTAGTTTCCAAATGAAATATATTAACAATGTCTTCAGATATGAGGTTTTCTTGAGATCCAGTATCAAAAAGATTATCTATCTTGGTATGCTTTGAAATAACACTTATGTGGAAAATCTCTATTCTTTCTTTTTCATGTTGAGTTTCATTGAGGCTACTACTTGAAGAACTAGTAGTTGAAATATAATCCTTACCTTGAAAACCCATGGCTGTAATTTTTGTTTCATCTCCCGAATTAGAACCTAAATCATGTTGTGTAGTTGCAACAGTCTTTGGTTTCCCCTTATGGCTGAACTTTTTGGGTCTCATTTCAGGATGAAATTTCCAACAATGCTCTTCATCATGGCCATCTTTTGAACAATGTTTACATGTGATTTTCTCTCCCTCTTTCTTGACTGGAGCATTCTTTCTTCCATTTCCTCTTTCCCCTGTCTCCCTTAACAAATGGCTTATTGTTGCCCTCTGGAGGTTCATTCCTCCCTCTTTCTTCCAAATGAGTTGCATGTACACAAACTTCATCTATATTTGTAAGGTTAAACATAAGTATTGTGTGCCTCAAGTAGCTATGCAATCCTCCAATGTATTTGAGTAAAGTTTCTTGAGAAGATAAATCTATACCCAAAATCAAAGCTCTTCTTCTAAATTCTTGAGTGTAGCTTTGCACACTTTTCCCTTTAGCTTGCCTAAAATTTTTCCAATCCATAATAGCTTTATGCATGTATGTTAATGGATAAGATTGTCTTTTAAGTGCAACAATAAAATCATTCAAGGAGGATAAAACTTTACCATGTTTCTTCATGTCCTCTTGAGTTTTGGCTTCCCACCAAATGACTGTTGCACTTTCCAATCTAAGAGAAGTAAGATGAATCTTAGTTTCATCATCTTTGATTCTTTGTATCCTACAATACACTTCAATCTGATGAATCCATTTATCCTATTTCTCAGCATTTACCTCTCCATTGTACATAGGCAATTCAAACTTAATATCAATATTAAGCAAAGGAGTTTGTGGAAGAATTTTACCATGTTATTTTGGAAAATTTGGAGGTGGTTGTGAAATGGTAGAAGAAGTGGAAGATGGAGGTGAAGGAGGTGGAGTATCACTATTTCGTCCATTTCTTTTTGGAGTTTTATCACCACTATCCTCATTACCTCTTGGAGGATTTGAGCTTTCACCTTACAACCTTGCATTTATTTCTTCAAATAAAACTCTTACCATTTATGTCATATCATAAAAAGATTTTCTGAAAGTTTCATCTTCTGAAGTAAGAGTTTCATGACTCTCCTCATGAGCCATACTTCATGAATACCCCCTTAAATCTTGAGGCTATTGTGTAGTTCTCCTTCTTGAAAGTTGAGAACTTAGCTCTACAAGTTTACCTTCTCCTCTTGTGAGTTTCAACCTTGTAAGCATCAAAAAACAAAAACTTGTAAACAATCAAACCTTCAAAAACCTTTTCTCTGATACCAAATTGATCTGAAAATGAAAAGGGCTTATGTGTACAAATTTGCAAGTGAAATAGTTATGTGATTTGGGAAATTGAACCAAGTTGCAAACACATAAACTTAATAATTTTTTTTACTTAACATGAGCAACATAAGCAGACATAAACAACCATCATAAGAAAGCACATAACACAACAAAATGATAAAGGAGTTCACCTCTCTCTTAGGCTACATCTCCTGGTCCAGCTTCCAATGGATCATTTTCATTAATGCTCAAAGTGTAAAAATAAGTGCTTTACAATGCTCAAAATGCAAAATAGATGGCTTCAATGGCTCCAGAACGTCCAAAAAACCCCAGTTGGGCTCTTCCTGCACCTGGTTTGGCCAAAAAATGGGAAGAAAACACTTTCTGGAATTTTTTGCCCAATAGTTTGTTGTACCTTCTTGCCAAAATGTATCTATGTGTGACCAACCTAGCTCCTGAGCATTTTCCATGCCAAAAAACTAGCACACACGTCATTCCATAATTCAAAGAAATTGTCGCATAGTTAGGGAGAACTGACACCTTTTCTAGTGGAGGTTTCGGTTGCATGGCCCATGTGGCCTATTGTCAACCTACGTTTTAGCACCCGTCGCATGACTGTTGAAAAAACCTATGTGTGTATGGTCATATGGTATGGTGGTATGTGACCAAGGGTTGGGGCTAAGCCCCAATCCTTTTTCCGCCTAGATTAAAATTGATTCAAGTGAAAATAAATGTTTTGGACTATAATAGTTAATTACTAATGCAGGTGGGTTGGTAGCCCAACATTTGCTAAGAATTTTCTCCCCACTCCCGGAGGTCGTGGGTTCGACCCTGGTGGCCTCCATAAAATTTTAACCAACAAACCAATGACGGGGTGCCACATGGCGGCCCTTGGCTAGGCAACGTGGCACCTTCCCATTCTCCAGAACACTGACATATGTCATCACCAGATTGTTCCACCTCAAACACTGCCACATAAGCTTCCAAATCACCACCTACCATGTGTCTAGTACGACTCCCCTTCCATGTCATTAGTACGATTTTCACAATCGGACTGTACGGACTGTACAATCATCATTTTTTTTTCTTGTTTGGAAAAGTGGGCAGAAAACGATATCTATCACATATGATGTTTGTTTGAGCCTGTTCAAGTTGCGTTGGGATCATGAGGATGAGATCTATGCAATGAATCTAATTTTGAGCAATTTTGAGCACTTTGATTTTTGCGCATATTTTGATCCCCTAGATCAGTGGAGCACCCAAGTATTGCCCTCAACTCTTCATCAAACCATTTGTCATTTGACTTGCATCGCAAAAAACCTTGGGTGGAGTTTCCCCTTGGCACATTGCGCACCCAAGGAACCCCAACTCTCCCCCATATGAATAATTTTGTCTCCTCATTTGCACCGAGTGTCCTACTTGCCCATTGCAGACTGTGGTGAAAGTGTGCGCACTCGAGATAAGATCCCGAGGCCTTACATCCTCCCCCACCTCAATTCGTTGTTCTTGAAAACATACAAAAAATATGCAATCTCCAAGTCTCTTCCCAACTTGTGCTCTCACTGCAACTAAGTTTGCTAGAAACCCCAAGTTTCATGCCAACTGGAAACTCCAAATTATGCCAAAGTGGAAACCCCAAGTTTACCAGCGAAGTGGAAACCCCAAGTTTTCACTAACCAAACTGTATTTCACCCAAATCTATATGATATATTGCCTTATTCAACATGGTCTCTTCACCCAACACTAAGGATGAAAGTCACCCAACTCTGTTGCATAATCTCACTACAACATTGTTTCCTTGTTGTTGTTCGGTTTCGCTACTGTTATTGTTTCCTGCTACAATTGAATGTTTCCCATACTTCAACTAAATCTTCCATGTATCTGTACAATGATATCCCCCATGCCTTGGACTAATTGGGTATCTAGTATAACCATCTCTCCCAACTCATGAGAATGCACTTCCGCAAGCCCAAAATTAGTCTTTTCTTGATCTAGGTGGATTTTGTGACTGAAAATTTGATGTCTTAAAATTCTAATGAAAAGGAATCCATGTTGAATATCTCGATGAGATATTTCCAACGCAAATTGAACAAAATCAAACGAACGACATATCAAAAATTTATCGTGTTATGAAGTTTTCAACAAACACGAAAAAAGTCAACAAAGGAAGGACACGTGGTAGCTCCAGGAGGTGACATGTGGCATTATGGACACAACACATTTCATTGTAGTTCATGACACATGGAAGTACATAACTAACAGTTGGAATGTATGGATGATGACATGGAATGTATAGATGGTAACGTGGTAGTGTTGATTGGACCGTATGAACAATGATGTGGCAGTGCGACAGGCTAACATGGCATTGACATAGCACTGATTGTTCGTTGAATTGGTAGGTGACTATGTGTTGATTGGGTAGGTGATTGTACATCCAAGTTGCCGAATAATAAAGTGACGCATGGCCCAATCATAGCATTCCATGTGGCACCCCCAATCAGGATAAAAATGCCTTATCCTTTTGAAACCGTCGCCAAAGGGAATCAAACCTCAAACCATTTTGGAAACAAATCAATGGCCTTACCAACTGTGATATTAGTGGAATTCCATATGGTTATAAATGGTTTTGTATTTAAACTTGTTTTTATAACGTTAAAACAATGGAAGGAGAGGTCTGTGGGGTTCCCTGTGACCTCTATCCATATATCCACCCATTTATTAACCCACATAATTATTATTACCAATATAATAGCCAATGAATAACCATTCGCATGATGGTCGACATATGGTCTACAACTTTGGTATAATTGCATTTCTTGTATGGCATGAAACAAATCAAATTTTCATATAATGAACCATATATATAATATTTATGGTAATTTAAATATTGTTTGGTTATTTTAATATCCGATTTGTTAGACCATATGTTATATGGTTTAAAATACCATATTAATTTTGGTCAATCAAATATTCAATGACCATAAAAATTGGATCGAATGTATTTTGAATTATCGACCTTTGTTATATAACAAAGGCATTTTTGTCATTAGACTACATGGTCATATAGTAAAGAATTGCCTTGGTAATTTTGTAAATGCAGAGGTATTTCCTGCATAAAATACATTGAAGAAGTGGGTTTTAGGCCTAGTTTTGGAAGTCAAGTTGTGGAGGTGATTTTTCCATCATGTCAGTTCCTTGTAGGAGAGTTGGAGACAACATTGTATGCAGGTTGGGAGCCTTTTTTTATGTAATTTTAGCATTTGAACATCATTAATAAAGTGGTCATTCATTGGAAGTGGACCTGAAGACATAGCCCAGGAGGGGTGAACTCTGTTATCAACCTTGTCTTTTCCTCTTCTTTATTATTTTTGATATTCTTTCTTCAATTCTGCAATTCTTAATTATTCACTAAGTGTTTTTTAGTATTAAGAAAAATAAGTCCACTTTTATAACTTGCAAATAAGTCACATTTTCATATCATTTATGTCGCATCACTATCACTTTGTCCAACTCCAAAGACTAAGGAAAGCATACATCCTTGCTTCATCGTTGTTTCCATCATCCGATCTTCATCAAGGAGATCATCCACAATGTCTAAGTGTTGCACTTCAAACCTACTGGTGCATTCATACTATGAATTCCTTATGCAATTCAATCCATCCAAGCAACAATATTAGACTAAGGCAAGGTCACCCCTCACCTTGTTGCACTATGAAGTCACCCCAAAGAAAATTCATCTGTGGCAACTTGAATCCATTTTTCACCTCATGGCATAGTTAGCTAATCTACCACAAGAACTATACGTCGAGATTGGTGTTGCCTCACTACTTATTCCCATAACCATATCATTTCATATACCTCCTTGTGCCTTGGATTGGTTAGGATTCACCCTCAACCATGTTTTCCAAATAAAGAGAAACTCTCATGCCCAAGTAACCTCTTCATGTTGCAATCTTCTTATCTACACAATCCTCCAAATGAAGGCAAGTCCTCAACTTGCATCCTTCCGTCAAGTCACCTCAATGCAATTCAACATCTATGATGAGTGTGGCCAACATTCCCTCACTCCTAAAAAATCCCAACGAACTATCCAAAGTGCTCCAAGTATAATGAGTCACCTCAAAGAACTTCCAATCCTTTGGCATGTTCGAACCAATACTCTTCCAACCTTAACCAACGACCCCCTCCAGATCTCTAACTCATCGCGCAATCGGGTGAAAATCACCAAGGTGTGCTCTTCCTCATCCAATGTCCCACACCAAAGATGAGTGAACACCACCCAAGTCACTTGGTTTGTGTTCTTCCCATTCAAGTTGATTGCCAACAATTCTTGGTTGAATTCCTTACCGATTTCATCCGTCTCCTAGAATGAAATTGTATCGCACCTCTTACAAGCATTCAAACTATGGCATTGTCATCATGACTATCAATTCATCGCATGAACCAACAAATATGGATAAATCACCAAACACTAGGGTGCCTCATCCATCCTCTCAACTTGGCATGAACAAACTCCACTGCCCACTGTTGGCATAGGGGCAGATCCAAGGTTCAGCGCTTCAACAGTGCACCAACAAAATCCTAACTACCGACTCTTTCAACAACACCTGCAAAGTAGATGAAGTCTCACCCAAGGTAGAGATAGGGGGGGTTGTAGGACTCAGGTGTCTACAACCTAGCTGGGACACAGATATGTGATTACAACACTTTATAGAGAACTTAGCCTATTAATATGAATTACCTCATAAATCCCATTCACATCACAGATTAAACCCTAAATACATAACAACGTAGTAATGAGAAGATCACACACTTCCAACCACTTAACACATAACTTTAACTCGTATCTAGCATTCATTTACCATCAATAGAGCACTAATCATCCATACATCTAGCTAACATATATAAAGATTGGTGTACTAAGAATATAAACACACAAATAACATGAAAAACATTACACAAAGCACATCAACACAGGATATGCGTGGTTCACCCTAGTGTGGGGATACGTCCACCAACTCTTCTTCTTATTTATTATTGTTCGATCTCCTTACATTCATCTTCTCCTATGCACAAAGGCATAGAGCTCAGCTTCACCCGGGACAGGTGATCTGTACATAGTGCACTAGATCCACATTCCTCAAAATCAGGTCAAGGCATTGAGCCAACTCCTTGATAGCACAAAGACTTTCATACACCGTCTGTGCGCAAAGAAACTTTCATTCTCTTGCACTAAGCCAATTACAAGTCTTTGTACATAGATAATACTTACACCCCCCCCCTTTCTTACATCGCTTAGCTATCTATTTATACATTTACAATGAGGCCTAAAAATGGGTAAACCCATGGGCAAACATCCCATACCCGTTACATAAACCCTAAAAACCTAAAAATCATGAAAAACAAGTGAGATCCCACGATCTTCGCTTTGCCTAGGTGCTTCATCTTCGTCCAGCCTATCAAAGTCCCAAAAATGGTCAAGCACGACCAATGTTCTCTCAAACTTTGTCAAGGGCCAAAAAAACCCCAACACTCACTGGTGACTCATCCCAAGTCACTCCGATCTGGGAAATATTGCTTCGAAGGACTCGAGCTTAGCTCGAGCTGCCTCAACTTGCTTCTTCGCCAGAGCCTCCTGCTCAGAGAACTCTTGAATTACTTGCTCGATGACAGGACCTTCCAAGCTATGTTCCACTGTTATGACCACATTTTCTAGCTATGAGACTCGTTCTTCAATTTCTTCAAAAAGCATGCAGGTTTCGTCCTGCACTGGCTGGAGTTTTTGTGTCACCTCCATGATTCTTCTCTAGATGACAGTGACCTTCTGCTGGATTGTGTGTTGTTCCTGTGACCTCTTCATATTCTCAACAATAGTAAGAAACTTCATATATGCTTGCACATTGGTGTTGTCCCTCGACCAAGTTTGGAGAACCTTGGTCATGTTTGACCATTTATGGGACTTCGACAAGTTGGTCGAAGACGAAGTGCCAGGCGAAGTGGCGATTACAGGATCTCGCCCCCTTTTGTGGGATTTTGGGATTAGGGTTTATGTAATGGGTATGGGATGTCAGCCTTACCTATGTTTAGGCCCCTTTTATAATGTATAAATAAGTATCTAGGCGATGTAAGAAGGAGTCAGTTGTAAGCTAGTAAGCTAAGTGCAAATAGTTGTAAATGATTTGTGCATATTGTGTGTTGAGAACTTGCAGATTTAACTGCAAGTGATAGTAAGAACGCTTTATGCAATGCCAAACTCGGGGAAGGAGGATCTGGAGAGGTGTGCGCAGATATCCTATCCTATTCATAGTGGGTTTTGTGGCTCTGTGCATGTAAGGAGATTGAAATAAGATAATAAAGAAGAAGAAGAGTTGGTGGACGTAGCCCCACACTGGGGTGAACCACGTATATCCTGTGTTTTGATTTCTCTATGCTATTGATGTGATTTATTCTTAATGCTGAATATTTATGTATGTTAGATGCATCTGATGTAGTAGCTTAGTGCTAAATAACATGAATGAATGCTAGTTTTGTTTGATGCTATGTGCTAAATGGTTATATATGATTATATCTTGTTGATCTGTAATTAGGGTTTGAATATGCAATGTGAACAAGGGTAAAATGTAATGAATGTCAACTGCTAAGTGCTCTATTAAGTATTGTAATCATAGATCTATGTGACACCTAGGTTGTAGACACTTGAGTCCTACAACCCCCAATGCCTCTACCTCGGGTGAGACTTCATCTGCTTCGCAGGTGTTTCCGAAAGGGCCAGTATTTAGGGTTTTGTTGGTGCATTGTTGAAGCGTTGAACCTTGGGTCTGCCCCTGTGACAACAAATGGTTCTGTTGTCAAGACCTGAAACTGTGATTGCTGAGAACTAAAGAAAAGAGAAAGATCTGTGCATATATATGTTGCCCTAGTGCGTACTACTCTACTTGACTTGTGAAGCTCTGTGCTAAGAAGAGAAGTCTGATCTGAAGAAAATAGGTAAGATATTAAACATTTGTGCTATGATAAAGGTAAGATAAGTGGAAATTTTTGTTTTGAAAGAATGACTAGGTATATTTGATAGATTTTGTCATAGTCTGAAAACTAGGGCACAACAAAAGAAAGAAGATATGATATGAATAGCCCTGATAACAATAATGAAAGATATGTTATCCCTATGCATAGAAATAATTTTTGGACTAACAAGCGGATGCAGGATCCTAGAAAGAATTTTTTTTAGGTCCATCACTGTGATCCCAGTGCGCAGTACATGAAAGTTTGGGGATCATTTAAGAGAAAGAGAGGATTAACTCTTTGTTATAGTTGCAGAAGACCTGAACATCTTGCTAATGAATGCTCTGGTAGAAATCCTATTTTCCTTTGTTGTAAGGCTACTGGACACGAAGTTTTGGATTTCCATAGAATGATTTCTAAAGTTGAGAAGATGAACATGAGACAAGAAAACCATGAGGAAGGTCAAGAGACTAAGAATATGCCAAAGAACCAAAAAGAATCCAAGGCTATATTATTGTAGATGAAAGAAACATTGAATGATCACAGAGACATCAATTTATCAAAGATTTTGAAAGAGAAAGAGTGCATAGAAACAAGAATAGGATACTTGGACATAGATTGTGTATTGGATGTAGAAACATAGGTGAACATTATGACATAAAGTACTTGGAAAATCTTAGGGAATCCTGCTATGATTCCTTCATTGGGAGGAATAGGATTGTTTAAAGGAAAGATGATAACCCTATGTGGAATATTTTCCCATGTACTTATGGTTTCTCATGGAACATCGACAGAAGAATAATTTGAGGTCATTAAGTTTGCTGAAAACAATGCTCCCTTTGCACTTTTGTTAGGAAATACTTGGATTGAGAGAGATCAGACCTGAAGGAAAGAAGAAGAAGAAGTTATAGAACAGAAAAAGAAAGAATTAAAGGATTTCATGGCTAGGAGAATATCATGATTAATAGAAGAATAGGAGGAAAATTCGAAGCTACCGAGGGCTAGAGAACTGGATATTGAAGTCAAAAGAACATAAGAAGGCTTAAAGAACCTAACCATGTAGGAGAGTAGAGAACCTACTCCAGAATTAGTAAAATAAGAAGTATTATCCTCGAACCTTGTGAAATATCCTCAATAGTGTAAAGTTACTATGCTAAGAAAAGATAAGAACAATAATGGAAAAATGAATCTAGATACGCAGATCATAGGGAAGAAAGCAAGAAAGCTCAGTAAGAAGAAAGCAAAGCTTGAAAAATTGCAAGAGGTTCCAGAGAGAACTTCAGAGAAGAGAAGTTTGCAGAACTTGAACCTCACCAAAATAGTAGAACAACACCGACTGACACTTCTCCACGATGAAGCAATATAACCGTTGGAGGCGTCCTGACCATTAGAATGATGCTCCAGAAAAACTAGAAACAAAGTTATTGCCGGAATGTTTTCCATTGGACTGTTGGAACCATGCCATAATGGATGGAATTGTATTGATTGAGGCATTCCTACCCGCTAGAGGAATCCATTACGACATTGTCTATGTATCCCGTTGAATGTTGCACCGTTGACACTTTTTCCAATTGTGATTACCTGGGCCCATAGAGAACTAATCGCTTTTGTGCAGTTCTTATTGTATCCTCGCGATCAGTTCTTCTACCTTGATTGTTTGTTCACCGATCTGAGATATATGATCTCGAGTGTGTATGTCAGGAGACCTTAGCATAGTAGAGAAATCCGTTGAAGAAATCCTCATAGACCTCATGGCTAAGAAGGTCCTATCTACAGGAGTACATGCCTCATCGACGAGAGGAGTGAAAGCATCCCCATCAACTGCACGTCGATTTGGACCCTCCTGAACTCTTATAGAGAAGAGAAGCAAGCATCATGATGACTTGGAAAACACAAAGATCATCCCGTCAGTCCTGCCTGACTATATCCCACCTCTGGCTGGTGCGGTTAGTCGTGAAAGTGTCTTGAGGGACTTCGAATATACAATGATTACTGCGTACCTCCCAAAGGGGATACACACAGTTGGATTGCAGTTAGGATAGATTATGACACTAAATATCAATGACTTCAACTTAGGAGACCACAAGAACTATGGCATACTCGCACCACACAAGTACTTGACCAAGACAACATGGAATAATTTGAAGATAATCCCCTAGTCATCGACCATGGACATTGCAAGATCAACCATCATCAATGTGATGAAGATACCACACTTTGACAGAGATCAGGAGGTTAACACGTGCATTAAAATCCTCTTTTCATGCTACCATGGTGGTTAACTGTGGTTGGATCGACGCATCACAGTAGATCCAGTGGTGATTCACTGGATCACTAGATTAAGCATGCAAGGACCCGACCCTTAGGATTTTTACCCAGGAAAGGCTGTAGATCTTACCCTGGCGTAGTGCATAAAAGAAACTTACAGTAATGTAGAGAAATGGAAACAGGGCTACAAGGTAGCCTCCATCCGGAATGGCATAGTGTGCCTATATTGCTAGTTGATCGTTGGTAAGCTCGTCAGGAAGAACCAATCAACACAGGTCACGGGGTTCATCGTCGACCTAGTAGGAAAATGCGTTGAAGGAATGCAAATGAATTGGGTGAGCTACCTCATCAACCAGTTGGAGCAAGATTTTTGTGAAGCACGGGACCAGGGCTATGAGTTTCATTTTAGCTGGTTGATGATTCTCATTGCCTTCATTGCTCAGGAGATGTCGGAAGGAGTGACCTTACATGAAATTGAGCCGTCCAAACCACTGGCCACAAAGTTCACTACACTCTGGTATTCGAGCAACATGGAAAAACAATTGAAATCCAATGCGATGTTCCACACATATTATTTACAACTGAAGAGGGCCATTGAATATTTCCCTTGCATGACGCCGAATACCCTTCACAAGTTCAGGCCACTTGTGAAGTTCTGCACATATAGGCATTTCATTTACATCACTACGTGTGGGGATGAACAAAAGGAAGAGCTCTAGTCCTATTATAAACTCACAGAGGAGGACATGGAAGAAATAACCAAGGAATGGCCTACAGAGTTCCTTGTACAGGTCGAATAGACATAACTCTTCGACCCTGACCTCATCGAAAGTCTTGTAGTCACGAAAGAATAATATGATGCACCCAGTAGCAACAGGAAGAAAAACAAGGAAGAGGTACATGAATTGAACAATGCATCAAAGGAAACTACACCAGATTCACCTGAAGGAGGAGGAGGTGACGAATTAGACAAAGAAGAGGACGAAGGGGAAGAAAACAAACATGAACATGGTGAAGTGACACCACCTGAGGATCCCATCACAGAGGCTGAGATATCCAAGAAAAGAAAGGGTTCCCTGAAGAAACCTTCATCATGAAAGAAGTCAAAAGCCAATAAACCTCCATTTCATATTGTGCTCATGGTAGATGATATTGGCCTCATCATCGCCGCTGTATCAGATACCTCAAAGGACATTTTGTAGCGAAGAAAATCCAAACAAGAGACAATGTTTGACACAATTGAGGTGAAGCTCAAAGGGGTACAATAGGATCTTTATTTGAGCCACATAGTGTCTAATGTGTCATTGTCAGCAGGGGACATATAAGTAGGAGATGAGCCTACCCAGCTATGCAGATTAGCAAATTTGACAGAGGCTCACCTTCATTAGGTCCAGGAGGAAAAGGAGTAGGCCATAGAGGGATTAAAGCAAGAAAAAGAATAATCACTAGAGTAGCGTCGAGTTGCGTATAAAGAGAAAGATGACCTCCAGGCGAAGTTTGCATAGGATAAAGTGAATATCTAGAAGGAAAAAGAACAACTGCTCCCAGATCAGATTGGAGTTACAGAAGCAGTCACTAGAGTACAATGAACTTTTCAACAAGTTCATGCCATCCAGATTAAAGTCATGGAAGTGACCCAGAGGCTACATCCAGTGCAGGATGAAGCCCACACACTTTTTGACGAGATTGAGGGACAATGTGCACAGATAGAACAAGTAGTCACCACGATGGAACAATGGTTGTAAGGACCGGTGACCGAGAAAGTTATTCAGGATTTCACTGAGCAGGAGGCTCTGGTGAAGCAACCGGTCAAAGAAAATTGAGCCAAGCTTGAGGCCTTTGAGGTAGATTTTCTAGATTAGAGTGACCCAGGATGAGTAACTGGTGAGTGTTGGGGGCTTGTTGGCCCTAGACCAAGTTTGGAGAACCTTGGTCATGTTTGACCATTTTTGGGACTTCGACAAGCTGGTCGAAGATGAAGCATCAGGTGAAGCAGAGATTGCGGGATCTCTCCCTCTTTTGTGGGATTTTTGGGATTAGGGTTTATGTAACAGGTATGGGATGTCGGCCTATGGGTCTTACCCACGTTTAGGCCCCTTTTGTAATGTATAAGTAAGTAGCTAGGCGATGTAAGAAGGAGTCTAGTGTAAACCAGTAAGCTAAGTGAAAATAGTTGTAAATGCTTTGTGCATACTGTGTGTTGAAAACTTGCAGAGCTAAGTGCAAGTGATTTTAAGAAGGCTCTATGCTGTGCCAAACTCGGGGAAGGAGGATCTAGCGAAGTGTGAATAGATCTCCTATAATATGCACAGTGTTTTTTGTGGCTCTATGCATGTAAGGATATTGAAAGAAGATAATAAAGAAGAACAAGAGTTGGTGGACGTAGCCCCACACTGGGGTGAACCACGTATATCCTGTGTTGTGATTGCTCTGTGCTATTGATGTTATTTGTTCTTAGTGATGAATCTTTATGTATGTTAGATGCATCTGATGTAGCAGCTTAGTGCTAAATAACATGAATGAATGTTATATTTGTTTGATGCTATGTGCTAAATGGTTAGATATGCTTATATCTTGTTGAATACTACATTGTTATGTAATTAGGGTTTGAATCTGCGATGTGAATAAAGGTAAAATATAATGAATGTTAACTGCTAAGTTCTTTATTAAGTATTGTAATCAAAGATCTATGTCCCAGCTAGGTTGTAGACACTTGAGTCCTATGACCCCCAATGCCTCTACCTCGGGTGAGACTTCATCTACTTCGCAGGTGTTGCTAAAAGGGATGGTAGTTAGGGTTTTGTTGGTGTGTTGTTGAAGAGTCGAACCCTGGGTCTGCCCCTGTTCCAATAAGTGAATACCTGCTGCTTCACCTCCTAGAGTTGTGCTTCCAATTTTCTCATATCCGAATCTTCTGCAAGACACTCATATGTCTACACAATTAGATCACTTAATTGTTTACACTCTGAGGCCAATTCCCTGATTCATTCTACCAAATTCTTGGTAACTTCTTCCCTCTAATCGCAAACTTCTTGTGGAGTTCTCGACACTGCTTGGATTTTTAGTTCCATTATTCTTGCTTGAAGCTGTTGAATGGCTTCGACGAGCTTCCCTACTTGCATCTTAGTTGACTCTGGTTCCTCCTATACCAAGCCTGGCACAAAGCAAAGTGCTCTAGCTACTGTCTCCTTGACCACAGTTTGTCTTGAAGAAACTAATCTTTTCCTTTCTGGATATTTTCTTTGTTCTGCTCAAACTCCACCTGAATTTCACTTTTCTCCTTCTATGAAACTCACAGTTGTTCTAGGGCTTTTTCCTTTTCTTTCTTTAAGGCATCTGTGGAATTCTCCTTTTCTTCTTGGGCTCGACGAATTCAAGCTTCTATCACATCTGCTAACCTTCGAAATTGGGTGAGCTCATCCCCCAAGTATACATTCTCTATTGAAGATGGCATAGTAGGAACTGTGTGGCTCAAATGGATAGTTTGTTGGATGTCTTTGAGCTCCTTCTCTATTCTGTCATACATCGACTCCTACTTTTCTCTCTATCTCTACAAGATGTCTTCTGAATCATCCTCTACAGCTGTGATGATGAGATCAATATCATCCACTATGAGAACATTCTTCAACTGAGGCTTTTTGTCACTGGCCTTCTTTTTGGCCAAAGGTTTCTCTAGGGAAACCTTCCTCTTATGTGATGCTTCTACTATGGTAAGGGGATCCTTCAGCGGTGTCACTTTGGCTTTATATTTCTTGTCTTCTTATTCCCTTCCTTCCTCTTGGTTCAGTTTGTCTCCTCCTCCTCCTGCAATTGATTTAGGTGCAGTTCCTCCGATGCATTGTCCTTCTTGTCACTTTATATGTTTTGAAATTCCTCCTTTTTCTTATTTTTCTTTGTGCTGCTATGTCCATCATGTTCGACTCAGGTTACCAATGGAATTCCGATGATGTCGGGATTAGAAAGTTTTTCATATTCCACTGACATAAGGAATTCTGCTAGCCATTCGTTAGTGATCTCTTCCATGTCTTCATCGGTCAATTTATAGTAAGACTATAGCTCCTCCTTACTTTCATCCCTGCGTGTGGTGATGTAGATGAAGTGTTGGTCTGTGCGGCACTTTGTTAGTGGCCTGTACTGATTGAGTGTATTTGGTTTCATATAGGGGAAAGATTCAATGACGCGCTTCAGTTGTAAGTAGTAGGTATGGAAGACGACATTCGACTACCATTGCTTCGTCATATCACTCGTGTACCATAGGGTGGTGAACCTCATGGACAATGGTTCTGATGGCTCAACTTCCAGGAAGGATTATCCTTTAGAAATTTTACAGGTGACAAATGCGATCAAGATCATAAGCCAATTGAAATGAAACTTGTACCCTTGGTCTTGTGCTTCATGGAAATCCTTTTCCAACTTGTTGACAAGGTAAATCATCGAGTTCATCTGCATTCCTTCAACACACTTCTTTGCAAGGTCGACTATGAACCCTGTGACCTGTGTCGGACGGTTCTTTCATACAAGCTTTCCAGTGATAAGATGATAAGCTAGGCACATTGCGCCATCCTAGATGGAGGCTACCTTGTAGCCTCTCTTTTCCTTCTCTACATCACCATAGGCGTCCTTGATACGCTAGGCCAAGGAGACATATGACGTCTTTCTTGGGTAGAACTAGTGAGGGTTAGTTCCCTGCATGCATAATCCAATGATCAAGTGGATCATTGAAGGATCCAGGGTCATGCACTTGTCAAGCCACATATACCCTCCATGATAGCATGACAAGAGGAGTTTAACGGAATCTTTAACCTCCTAATGCCATCTGAAGTGGGGTATCTTCATCATGTTAAAGATCATGGATTGCACAAGCTCCTTAATCCAAGGATGGGGAACTATCATGGGATTCTTCTGAGTTTTCTTCATCAGGTACCTATGCAGTGCAAGCATTGCATAGTTATTTCGGTCTCCAAGGTTGAAGTCGTTGATCTTGAGAGCTGGGATCAGTCCCAACTAAGGTCCAAACACATGTATCCCCTTCAGGAGGTACACAATGATCAATGTGTATTTGAACTCACTTGGGACACTGTCACGATTTACTATGTCAGTCAAAGGAGGGATGTAATCTGGAAAGACAAATGGGATCTTCTTCACGTTAACCAGATCATTGCAGTGTTTTCTTCATTTCTCAGTAGCATGGCCAAAACGCCATCCAATCGATGTGGATGCTTGCAATCCGCCAGTCGAAGATGCATGTATTTCTACAGACATGACTTTCTTAGTCATGAGGTCCACAAGAATATCCTCCACTGACTTCTCTACTGTGCTACGCTCACCTGACATTCACACTTGTATTCAAGGAGTTCGGGTAAGGTTAATCAAATGGATGGAAAGTTCTAGATAGAAAAATGCGGCATGAAATCAATTCTCTATTATCTAGAATGTCTCAGTTTTCAAAAAGTGGTCCTGGCGCTACATATGACACATTAAATAGGAAACATCGTAACGACTTCCTCCAATGGGTAGGAATGTCTCAATCAATCCGAATCCATCCTTTATGGCGCGGTCTCAATGGTCCAATGATGATATTTCTGGCAATAAATACCTTTCTATCCATTCCAGAGCATCATTATAATGATTGGGACGCCTCCAATGGTCATATAGCTTCACCGTGGCGAAGACCCATTCTGCGCGGTTCTACTATTTCGGCAAGGTTTGAGTTATGTAAGTTTTCCTTTTGTGAAGTCTTCTCTGAAACTTCCTGTAGTATTTCTAATTTTTCTTTCTTCTTACCAAGATTTCTTTCCTTCTTTCCTGTGATCTGAGTTTTTGGATTCCTCTTTCCATTCTTATTCTTATCGTCTCTTAGCATAGTCACTTCATACTGCTAGGGTTCTTCCAAAGGGTTCGAAGGTAATACCTCTTCTCTTACTATTTCCAGGGTGAATGCACTTCTTTCCTGCATGGACAAGTTCTTTAAGCCTTATTGTGTTCTTTCAACTTCAACAACTAATTTTCTGACCCTCTGTTGCTTTGAATTATCCTCTTGTTCTTGCATTAGTCGCTCAATCCTTCCAGCTATGAAGTCCCTTAATTCTTGTGTTTTTTGTTCTGTATATTTTTCCTCTTCTTTCCTTCTAATCTGGTCCTTCTCAATCCAAGTCTTTCCTAACAAAAGTGAAAAAGGGGTGATGTTCTCAAAAAACTTAATGAATTCAATTTTTTTTTCACTTGATGTGTCATGAGAAATCATAGGTACATTAGTAATTCTTCCACATAGGGTTATCATCTTTTCTTTAAAAAATCCCATCCTTCCCAATGAAGGAGCCATAACAGGCTTTCCCAAGATTTACCAAGTGCTTTTTGGCATGATATTCACATGTGTTTCCTCATCCAAGACAAAGTCTATGTCGAAGTCTTCTATTCTTGTTTCTATGTATTTTTTATCTTTTAAAATTTCTGGTAAACTGATGTCTCTATGATCATTCAATGTTTCTTTCATCTGTAATAACATAGTCTCTGATTATTTTTTATTTTATAACATATCCTTAGTCTTTTGACCTTATTTATAGTTTTCTTGTCTCATGTTCATCTTTTCAACTTTAGCAATCATTCTAGGGAAATCCTCAACTTCGTGACCAGTGGATTTACAACAAAGACAAATAGGACATGTACCAGGGCATTCCTTAGCAAGATGTCCTAGTCTTCTGCAGTTATAACACAATGTCAATCCTCTCTTTCTTTTAAATGGTCCCCAACCTTTCTTGTACTACGCACTGGAGTTGTTAGCACTCTGTAAATTCCCATAGGTTTTCAGAGGGAAGAAGAAATTTAGTAGAGGTAACTTAAAAAACCACTTCGAAACTGGGATCTAGCCCTGCTAGTTTCAGAGAGGGATCTCTCTTTATGATTTAGATATTTTTGGGTTTTATGATATTACGCTAGTTAAATGAATCTAGGTTTGTTTGTTTTGTTTATAAATATGGATGAAATATTTCCTTAAACATCCATTGGGATATGGGGTCTGTGTTAGGGATTGATATCAGAGATAGAATTTATTAGGTTTTCCCACAGGGCAAGATAATGAAAATGTTGAGTTTACACATGATTGTGGAAGAGCTCTCTGCAAGGTTAGGGTTTACATGCACTAGATTCCCTCCCACCTTAACCATGCCTAAACTCCTCTGTACGCACTGAATGCCTCTACACATCGGCATTGACAGCCATAGAAGAATGGGAATAGAAGGGGAGGGGCGATCCCCCTCTTACTGTAACGTCGCTACAAATGATCTGGAGAACTCAGGGGTGTACTGACCATTCTTTGAGCATTTATTTCACTTACGATACCAATATCTGCAGGAAGAGATGGATACAATAAAAGAATTGAACATGGATGTTGAGTCCTCACATCCAAAAGCATATCGGGTCTGGATGCCCAAAAAATGTATCCCCCGAGCCCTGATTGTGCCTAGATATGTTATCAAAACCACCAGGATAGGGGAGCACATGCATTTCATGAGGGACCATGCCCTCATAGGAAAATTCCTAGGTCTCTGGTCCTCAGAAAAGGACCTAGATCATTGGATCAAGGCATGGTGGAACCCCAAGGGAGACTATGAGCTTCAACTAAGCTCCAAAGGATTATTTACAATAATATTCTACAACTTGGAGGACAAGGACCTGATCTTTGAAGGAGGATCATATTTCTACAACTTGGTTGGTATCTACTTGCGATTCTCGACGGATTGCTTCTTCCCAGAAAAGGAAAACTTCAACTATGCATTGGTATGGATTTGCCTCTATTCCCTACCTCAAGAGTTTTGGTTAGAGGAAATTTTAATGGGCTTAGGTAACACCTTGGGTAACTAAAAAAAATATTTTGAAGCTACCAAATAGAGAAAATACACCTCCTATGCAAGGATATGTGTCTATATGAACATATCCAAAGCTCTATTGGGCACAGTTACCCTAGAATACTAAGACGAGGAATGGGCCCAAACCATAGACTATGAACACATCCCTTTTAGATGCATAAAATTCCATGAACATGGGCACCTTTTTAGGGATTTCCCTCCAAATTCCCCCCTCCAAAAGGAAGCTGAAGAGAAACCAAAGGAAGGATTCACCCAGGTCCAAAATCGAAGGAAAAAATCTCAGAAGAAGCCCACAATCGAAAATGGAGAAAAGAACCCGAATAACAATTCATTTGAATCCCTCAATCGCCTTCCAGAGGCAGAAGAGGTGGAAAACCCCCACAAGAATGCGGGGAAAGATCTCAGCAAGTGCAAGGAAGATCATCCATATCTAGGGATTTAGACCCCAACAAATCAAGCAGACCCACAGACTCACCCAGCCTCAGGGAAAGAACTAGAAAGAGAAGAAGACACAGTCATAGAAATGGATGAGTAGTACCTAGCAGAAATCGACCTAGACAAGCTAGAAGAGGCACTCAACAAGAAGGATCCCCAAACCTTACCAGAGGACCAACTTAGGAAATTTCACAAGGTATTTCTAGATTCATCAGCAGGGGCTACCCTTAGGTTGGGGATCATCATAGACCCAAATCTAGATTGAAGAAAACACCCAAAAGAAAACAAGCGGTGGGGAAAAAAATCATCTCACCAGCTAATAAAGGAGGCATGAAACTATATGATCAACTTAGGACAGATTCACAAGCTCTCAGAGAGATCCTTCTCACACCCACCAAATTATTAAATATGAATATCCTCACCTGGAATATCAGAGGTCTAAATGGAAGATCCAAGAAAAGGATTCTTTGAAACTGCATTAAAATTGAAGACCCTGATATATTCCCGATACAAGAGACAAAATGTGCAGGGAAAAATGGAGAAGATATCATCAAGAGATGCTGGTGTAACTGCGAATCCTATCAAGTAGACTCAAAAGGGGATTTAGGAGGCCTGGCCATCCTATGGAATCTTTCTAGTGTCATCCTTGATCAAGGATTTTCCACTCCATGCACCATCACAATGCACTACAGAGCCATCGGTTCGGATAAGGAGGGAATGATCACAAATGCCTATTGACCGTCGAAAATCCAAGACAAAGACCTATTTCTTTAGAGATTGTTTTATCTAGGTTCCTTAGCAGAGGGTAAGTGATGGATAATAGGGGGATACTTCAACATGATTCTCACGTAGGAGGAGAAGCAAGGGGGAAAAAGGTGCCTGGAGCAAGATAACGCAAAATTCTAGGAACTCATAAAGAACCTCATACTGGTAGATATTGAGAATAACAATGGCACCTACACTTGGACCAACAAAATATCAGGTCGCCAACAAATAACATGCAGGCTTGATCACTTCTTCATCTCATAAAATATCCTTTTCGAAGGCCCCCTAGTAGACTCCAACATCCTCCTGAAGGCAGGTTTAGACCACTGGTTGGTTCATCTCTGGGTTGACACTATTTCCACACCCAAGCTTAAACCCTTCATATTTGAAATTTTTTGGCTCTCCCATACAAATTTCCATGAGTTATACCGTCACTTATGGAGCACTGCGGAAACATAGAGGGGTACAAAAATTTATTTCTTCCAGCAAAAAATAAAAAAATTTAAACAACAGGTGCACAAATGGAACAAATAAGTCTTTGGGAACATTTTCCAGGAAAGGAAAATGATGGAACAAAAACTAGAGAACCTTCAGGGACAATTCATTCATGTAGGATACATAATCACTCAACAACAACAAGAGAGTGAAATCAAAAGGAAACTAGAAGAAAGACACAAGTAGGAAGAAATCCTGTGGAGACAGAAATATCGGGTTCAATGGCTCAACGAGGGAGAGAAAAAAACCAAATTCTTCCACCGTTCTATGATCCATAGATGCCTTATAAATCACATCACAAAGCTGGATGACTCGCAAGGAAACACCCTATTAACTCATCGGGAAATAATGCATGAGATGATAGACTTCTACAAGGATCTCCTCTCTAAACCCAAGGTGGACCACACCTCAACAATAGAGCAGGTGACCCAAAATATCTGAACTATAATCAAACAGGAACATAATGAGGCTCTCATGACACCAATAATGCAAGAAGAAGTGGATCATACTATACATGAGTTACCCATAGGCAAGGCTCCAGGTCCATATGGTTTCACAACAGACTTCTTCCACTCCTGTTGGCCAATGTTAAGGGAGGAAGTGTGGAAGCTGGTGGAGGAATCACGCAGCTCAAGAAAATTTCTTCCAACACTAAATGCAACTTTCCTCACCCTAATACCCAAATAAGAAAGGGTCACAAATCCGAAGAACTTCAGATGCATAGCTCTTTGCAACGTGATCTACAAAATCATTTCCAAGGTCACAACTCTGAGACTCAAGCCAATTCTACCCTTCATCATCTCCAAGGATGTCGAATGAAGGAAAATCATGGATAGCGTCATACTTTTCCATGAAATCATTCACTCTCTCAAGAGCACTCGTACTCTAGGTATGCTTCTAAAACTTGACCTTTCAACAATTTTTGAAAAATTAAGCTGGCAATACATGAAAGAGCTCCTATCGGCTTTTGGTTTCAACAAGGAATGGGTCACTTGGATAATGAACCTCATTTCCTCAACCATTTTCTCAATCCTCATCAATGATGTCCCCTCTCAACCCTTCTCCCCCTCAAGAGGAATAAGGCAAGGTGACCCTCTCTCCCCTTTCCTTTTTTTCATAATGGTTGAAGGTCTAGGACACTATATGAAGGATTCAATTAAAAATGGATCCCTCGAAGGCCTCCCTCTTCATGGGTTACAACCGACAGCCTCCCACAGCCAATTTTTCGATGACACACTGCTAATGAACACCCCCAATGCACAATAATTAATTAAACTAAGATCCATCCTCTCTGATTTCAGTGAAGCCTCTGGCACCACCTTTAATCTGTCAAAATCACAGCTCTTCTTTTCAATAGTCCTGTGGAAATCCAACAACACCTTTCTCAACTTATGAACACCCATGTTTGTACTCTTCCCTCTCACTACCTATAAATCCCTCTTTCTGACTCAGCCACCAGAAACATCTTTTGGGACTCTCTCTTACTCTCCATCACCAACCATCTTAGAAACTAGACCTTTCGCTTCCTCAACCTTCCAACCATAATTGTTCTCTTAAATTCAGTCCTCCAAGCCATCCCAGCTTACCTCTTCTCAGCCCTAGTTTCCCTTCAGTCAGTCATAAAGAAAATAGGGAATCCGCAAAGAAAAATTATATGGAATGGACACAACCCAAACAAAAAATGAGCCCTAGTCAGTTGGGACAAAGTCTGGAAGCCCAAATCTTCAGGTGGTCTGGGCCTTCGGGACCCTCAAAAATTAAATACACCATGGGAGCAAGAATTTGGTAGAGATGTCTCAAAACACCAGTAGATATATGGGAAAAACTCTGGAAATGAAAACACGCCCCAAATACGCACCAAAGTCAACTTATAAGAATGCAGGAGCAAATTCATGGCTCCAACATCTGGAATGCAGCCTAGAAAAACTGGCCACTCATATAGGAGCATGCTTTCTGGGAAGTTCACAATGGCTAGAATGCCTTTTTCTAGACAGATTCCTGGAAGCAAATGCCACCCCTTCAACTAGAAGAAAATCTATAATCCTACGAAAATCACATTCAATATCTTGCTACTCTCAAAGTAGCAGATTTGTGGACAGATACCCCCAGCATCTCTCCCTGGAGAAGATGGAAATCTACTCATCAAGAAATCCAAGTGGAAATGGACTATGACCTACAGCACTGGAAACATGCTACAACCCAAAGGCGAATCCAGAAAAGCACAAACCAAGACATTCTTATATGGGGATACACACCTCATGGAAGATTTACTCTAAAGGAGGGTTACACTCTTCATAAGAAATTCCACAATCTTCAGAAAGATAGCATCCAGACAACAATATGGCAATCAAAACTCTATCTCAAAATCTCTACATTCCTATGGCTTCTACTCCATAACAAGATATTAACCCGTGACAATATTCAAAGATGAGGTTTCATTGGCCCCTCGATTTTCCATCTCTGCCATCTCTAGGAAGAAACCATGGAGCACCTCCTAAATAATTGTCCACTCAGTGAGAACATCTGAAACTAGGCCACTCAGATCATGAGAAGAACCAAATGAGTTAAAAACAATATCATAATCACCATCATGGATTGGGGCTCTGACTCCTTCAAAAGTCCTATCCTGAACAAAACCTGACAACTCTTACTAGGCTTTATAGCTTGGAAACTATGGAAAGAGGGGAACAAAATAATCTTTCATTTCCATCCCTCTCTTCCCACCCTACTCTGGAATACAATCCTCTTGCATCTCCAGGAAACTCTTCAGCTACAATTATGGACCAAGGAAGAATTCCCCACTGACCTAGGTGAGATCTCACTCCTCAACTCTTCGAGCTTCTCGTTTTCTCAGCCCACCCCTCCTCAACAGCCCCCCCATAATTTCAAAAGCCTTCAGTCCCTCTAAGTATCTCCCCCACCACCAGGCTTCCATAAAGTCAACTTTGATGGCACATTAAAAGGAAATCCAGGACACTCAGGCTATGGAGTGGTCATAAGAAACAACTTGGACCAATCACAAAGACTCATTGCATAAAATATCAGATGCAACACCAATAACTTAGCAGAAATTTAGGGTCTCATCAAAGGAGTGAAAATGGATCTGGATCAAAACCTCACTTTTTTTATCATTGAAGGAGACTCCAAAATCATAATAGACTTGGCAACAAAAATCATGAATGGCAGAGATCGAGGGAAAATCACTCCCAATTGATGCCTCCTTGGCCCTCTTTATAGCTTCCATTCTCTTCTCAGACCCTCTCTAACTCTAACCCCCTTACACATTCGACGAAGTGAAAACAAAGTAGTGAACAGACTGGGTAATGCAGGGGTTGATTCTATGCAACAGATCATTCTCCACGATTCCAGGTAGTCCCACAACTCAGCCCTCTGACTCAAATGCGAGGAGCTTGCCCAGCTAGATGGTCCTAATCCGGACAGGGTGCGACCTCTATCTACATAGAAATTCTTCCAAGTCAAAAAATGAGCAGAATCTCAGGAGAGAGGGCACTCGTAAGTGTCAGTGCATAAAATATTCAGCTAACAGATGTTTTCAGGAGCTCGGTAATCAACAGTCAAGAGCACGGAGGATGATTTTTCCCAAAGTCATGAAGTCATGAAAAATGTGAGAGAATATGAAAATTTGGTGCTTGAGGATATCTAGACCGTTGACAGATGATTTCAGGAACTTGACAATCAGGAATCAAGATCTCAAAGGGAATTGTTTGCCCATGTCCCAAAGTCGTGAAATGTGAAATCATGAAAAGCAAGAGAGGATATGGACCATAGATCCCGAGGAAATATGGACTGTCGATCTGGTTCCGAAGGACTCGTAATTTCATGTATCAAAAGAAGGGGAACACTTGGTTCTTCACTACCCTGAAGCACAAAATCCTGAAATCTTGAATGCTAGTGCTCGAGGAGATCTGGACCATCGAAAGATGATTTCGGGAACTTGATAATCGAGAGTTAGAATCTCGGAGGGAGCTATTTTCCCAAGTCGTGAAATGCAAAATCACAAAATGCGATAGAGGAATTAGATCGTTGATATGAAGGAAATATGGATCCTCGATCTGGTCCCGAAGAACATGTAATTTCGGGTATCGGAAGAAGGGGAACACTTGGTTCTTCACTATCCCGAGGCATGAAATCCTAAAATATGGAGTGACCAACATTTGTGAAATGCGAACTCATGATACAACCATAGTGAAGTTTGAGGGTGCAGGTTTTGAGAAAGTAGAGCAAGCCATTCCCTCGACAACACAAAACACAAAGTCAAGAAGAGGATCTCAGTCCTTGGTTGCGGGCCATTGTGGATCATTGATCTGATCCGATGGTTTTGGGGACTTGGGCCTCGTTTAACTGAGAAGAGAAATGTAATCAATTATATCTTCAACCGCAGGCATTTTTGTGTATGTAGATAGGCTGCAGGTCTTTTTGTAAGCCTTCAGTTAAAATTAATATAAGGATCCACTTTTTATTCACAAAAAAAAGATAATGAAAATGTTGGATCTTTTTAGAATTTAAGTGATGGAAAGACAAAAAAAGTGAGATAGTCAATCGAAATAAAGAAGAATTTAAGAATTTATTTATTACAATATTAGAAGAATAACATTCAAATCGTTAAAATCCAGAAACAAAGTATTCGAGATAATTTTTTTACTTAAAATCCTTTTAAACGATTAGATTAGAAAACAAAATGATCACAAAAGAGGATAAACATTAAAAGAGAATAAAACACATCACCAACATTAGCACACATGAATCTTGTGAAATCGCCTTTTTATTACTGGTAGATCTCTTCAAAAATATTACAGATATAGCTCGCTTGGGCGCAAAGATTAGCCCTCAATACTTTGAAGTATGAAGTATTTATAGAAAAATTACATATGATCTTGTCATTAATGATCAGGATATGATGGAGAGAAAATATAACTAACTAGATTACATATTACAAAAAAGTAAGAATGCTATATGATTCTCTCGAATCCTTGGTGTTTATTCTGAGGAAGGTTCTTGGTGATTCATCTTTGACTTGACTATGACTTTTATTCATGCTGACTCAGATGTACACATCATCTTTACTCGATCAAGGCACAAAGGTCTTCCCATATATTTTGACTGGGGATGGAGACCTTGAGAAATCTTCTGTAAGTTTCATCCATCTCTGTGTAATTAGCAAAGTTTGGCCTGGTGATGAAGATGTACTTTATCTCGTGTTGGATGCTCAGGTCCAACTGCAGAGTCTCCAAGAATGTTTTTCCAGTAATGTTTCCCTGTATCCCAACAAACTTAGTACCATATTTTTCCATTGCTAGGATCTTCTACTTGTAGTCTGAGAGAGTAATCAACTTTTCATTGATCACTAATAAAATTGGAAGCCCTTTCTTGTGCAGTGATTCAACCTTGCTAAAGAATCTTTGCACGCCAATATCCATGTTCTGAGCTTTATCTTCTAATTACAACATCAATCCTTTCTTGGTCAAAACCTTCTTGACCTCAAGGATTGTCTGTGTTCTGTCCTCAATTTCCAGTGCTTCCAATTCTTCTTTAGTCTTTGAATTCAAGAACCTGATGATCTCTATGGCCTCAATAGGCATTTATCCCATTCCTCCCTTTATCTTGTCGATGGCTTGTTTGGCTCTTTTCACTAGCCCATTCTTCTCAAACATAATATGTATCAGGCGCCAGATATCTGTCATTGATTGGTAGATGTCCATCTAAATATTTTCCTTGGCCTCTAAAAGTGTTTTGGTCATGATTGTCTCCTTCTGTAACATCTGAAGTTCTTTCTTGAGCCTCTGTGACTTGTTCATTTTTGTATTGTAGCTAGATTGAAATGTGGACTTCAGCTTATGTAGGTCATTAATCTCCTCTTGCAATCTTTTGATTTCTTGTCCTTCCAGAGACATGTCTTCCATCAACTTAGCCAAATTTTCTGATGCATCTAGAGTTGTCACTGGGATAGCTGATGGGAGTTCTGTTGTTGTGCCTGTTGTTGTTGTACTGGCCCCTTTGAGAGGAACTTCTTGTAGTGGGATGACATTCATTGGCACACTTTTCTCTTTTTCTTTGACCAGTTTCTCTAGCTGAGCCTCCATCTCCTTGATTTGTGTGTTTTTCTCCATGATTAGTTTTAACATTTCCTCTTTGTGGCCTTCAGTATCAGCCATTTCCTTTGCCTGTGGGTCTTCTGTGGTAGGGATTTTCAATTATTTCCCTAAGGATGCTATATCAACATTATTCTTATTTAGTAATTCTTCTGCTTCTTTGACATTGGATGGATCATATCCAATTTTTAGTACCAGTTCCTCCAGAGATTTTATCTTGTTATGTTTTGCTAAAGAAGACACTTTCTCTAGCTTCAGTTGAGTCTGGACGTTGTTTAAAGAAACCTGCAACTTTGTATCATTCATGGAGGTGTTTTCCAGAGTGGAGAAAAACATCTCCCCAGTCTGTCTATGCATATCTATTTGGTTGGCTGGATGCACTTCTTTGACATCAAACTCAAATGTTGACCTTTTGTAATCAGAAGTTGCCTTTGGATGAGGCACATGTGCCTGAAAAAATACCATGTGCATCCTTCCTTTGTCTGTATCAAAGGAAGAGAGAAACCTATGTTGTGTTGTAGAAGTCTGTTTCCATAATTGTGCATAGGTACTGTTGGTCAAAAATTCATTCTTCTTTTTTATCAGGTTATAATTCTCAAAGATGTTGATTCCTGTAAGATCTTGTGAGGATTTGGTTGACAGTGTCATGATTGTTTGTTTCCTGGATGAAGAAGTGGACATGATTTGTTGATTGCCTAAGAAAAGTGGTGAATCTTCTCCCTCCATTACTATGATGGATTGAGTTTCTTCTCCTCCAGACTTGTCAGGTGTATGAATGGTCTTGGGTCTTTTCCTATAAACTTGGAAGTCCTCTGCTGAAACTTCACTGACTGAGGGAGATACTTATTTCTTGGGCCTCTTCTCTACTGGTACCTGTGGAGTAATTGTTTATGAAATGATGGCAAGAGAAGGATGTTGGTCAGTGTTAGTCAGAGTGTCTTCCTCCTATTCTATCTGGTTCATGTATCTTTCTATCTCTGTTTTAGGCACATGAGCATAGGGGGGAATTTTGTTCTTCAATCTAGTTTCTGCAATGATACCACAGGGATCGTAGTTCCATGGGAAACTTTGCTTGAACTTCATCTCTTGTAACAACTTGTTTCTTCTTCTTCTGAATCTCTATTGTTGCAAATGAAGGAACCTATCTGACCTTTTATCCTGAGCTGATGCTTCTTCTTCAAAGCCACAAAATGAATGTCATAAGAATTGATCATCTATCTAATATATTCCAGATTGAATATTCTAACAAGAAAATACTTGGGCAACTTATAAGGTGGTAGTTCACATATGTAGACCCTAATTTTAGTGTGATCCTAGTAGAGGTACCAATCACCTATTTTAGCTAGGTCCGACAGATGTAGGATCCTTTGAATTTATTTATTTATCCTGGGTTTTGTTCTTCCAATGAGCATGCTTACCACTGGGTGGTAAAACTGGTCGATGAACTTCTTGAAATTGAACTCAGATGAGTTCTTTCTCACTAATGATGTCCAGGATGTGACAGGTTTTGGATTACCATCTTGGTCTATATTTTTCATGGATAAGGAGAACTTATCTTCTTGGGAAAAGATGAACAGGTATACCAAAATTGACGAATACCTAAACATACCCTCTGTGGAGAATTTGAAGAGATGTTCATGGATGTTGTTGGTCAGAAACCAGCTATAGTTGAACTGCGTAGTTTCCTTTTCCTCGATGGAGAAAATGGATAGAAAACCCATAATGGGCTTCTTTACCCATTCATCTGAATAATATCCTAGTAGGCAACACAGGGAAGAAATTACCTGGTTACCTTTCATTGAGATGATGAAGGAATGGTAGGGGGGATTCTTTTTGGGTAACTAGGCATTTTTAGGGAGGAATATTTCAAAGATTCGAGCTCTCTTTGGGAAAGACAACTTCTGGTATATCTCGGTAATAATTTTAATGGAAAATGGGGAAAGGGAGTTGGATCTGGGTATCTTCATTATCTAGTCTATCGTTTCTGGGGTAATGGTAAAAAGAGTTTCAACATATGAAGAAACAATGGCTCTTTGGCTAGGGAGATAATGTGCCTACCATTTTAGAGTGAACTCAGGGAAATGGTATGTTTGGGGGAAAAGGTACAGTGGGAGATTGGACTCCCAGAGTCCAATCTCATCGCTCTTGTCTAGAAAAATGTCTCTGAGACATAAGTGCAATTCGAAGAAGTCGAATTCGCACTTTGGATCTG
>ML835331.1:36342-48494 GCA_009831015.1 Picea engelmannii | reverse complement strand
TTCTGTGCACACTCAGCTGACTGCTCAGGACTCTTGGTGACAGGGCATTGATCTTGCTGCTCTGATTCTGAATCTGAATAGGGAAAGTTTAGTATATTGGTTCTCTTCCCTGTACTCTGCTCTGTAGGATACTCTGTGTTTTTCTCTATGGTCTGTTCTGTGGTCTGCTCAAAGTTTAACTTTCTCTTCAACCTGTGAGGCTTCATTCCAGATATTTTGTCTTCTGGAGGTCCTGGTAGGGTCCTTCTTTTTCTTGAACTGCTTTGAGGAGATGATTGTTTCTTTGAATCCTTCCCCTGTTCATTTTCAATCTGGTTCTGTGTTTCAAAACCTTCCCAGAATAGAAAATTCTCCCAGCTCCTTCCCTGTTGTTTCAATTCCTCCAGGATAATCAATTTTATGAGACCGAAGTGACACAGAGTATTTTTTATGTTCAAGGGTTGAGCTCTAATCTTCTTGCAAACCTTATTCAAACTTTTATGTAGGAAATAAGGCAAATTAAGAGGGGTCTTTCCTGTGAAATGATCCAGGAGTTTGAAGTGGTACATCATAAGTTTATCATACCTGCCCTCCTAGGTGATGTACAATTGGATACCTCTGAACAGCTCCTGCCATTCTTCGTCTAGATAAGAAACTAGCATACCCTTCTTCCATGCCTTGTGCCTGTACCCCTCTTTCAAATAAACTCTGAAATCCTATTTCTTGGGAGCAGTGGTTTTAAACCAGTTCTGACCGGTTCTTGGTAGGCCTGTTGCTGCAGCAATGGTAGCTTCATCTACCACAATCTCCATGGACCCGACGCGAGCCTTGTTCCCATCGAAAGTCTTGGAAAAGGCTTTTGCTATAGACTAGTGGAAACCGACTTGCAACCTTTCCATGAATTAAATACACCCTGTATTCGAAAAATGTCTCTGGACTTCGGGGTGTGTCTGTAAAAAGGACAGGCTATCCAGCTCTCTCTTGAGTAGAGCACCACTACGTTTTCTCACCATTCTGTAACTCGAAGATCTTGACAATTTGTAACCCCTGCAACTGCTGGTCGAGCCGAGGTTCTGCGCTGTTGAAAGAAGTTCGAGAATCAGCTCTTGTTTTAAAACATTTGAAACTTTGACAAGCCTCCGCGAACAGGGTATGATATGGAAACAAGGACTTGATTTGATGCTTATCATGCCGGAAATACATCCTCTGTACCTATACCACTGCATTCGAGCTTGACATCTCTGATGCCATGATTATGGAACGTGAGTTTCTGAGCCGAATTAGTGTCACGATCCTATTCTGACGTGCATAATTGCGTTTCCATCATTACCCACTCTTATCAACGCATGATTTGGATTTTCCTGACATGGGATGATCATATCATCATTGCCTTCGGACGTGGATATCACGCACGTGGTTCCCGCTTTCTTCAACCAACAACCCGTGGAAAACACCTCTGTTAGCTGTTCATACTTACCACTTTCACCAGCGCATGGCCCTGTGGAAAACCCCGGTTAGCTGTTGAAAGTTTTCACTTTCCTCAGCGCGTGACCTTTTAAGAATTTCTCCTTAGCTGTGGAAAGTTTTCACTTTCAACAACACGCGACCTTGTAAAAACCGTTCCATAGCTGCGAAAAGTATGCACTTTCAACAACGCATGACCTGCGAAACTGATTGTTGGACTTTTTGAAATTCACCACTTTCAACAGCGCACAGACTTATGAGAAGTTCTCCTTAGCTTCCGAAAGTTGCCACTTTCCACATCTAACACTCAACTTTTGGACACACGTTAGCTGCGGAAAGTAAATTATGCAAATTTTGAAAAGAAGACTTTATGGGTCATATTATTTTCTAGGACGAAAACCGAAACCTAAGTTTTGCAACTATAGAAACTCAAAAAATGACTTGAGGTTACAACCTATCACCTAAAAAAGTAAATAAATCCACCAATTTATTTGAGGAGTTAACATTGGCTCCTATTGGGGATGAACACCTCCCTGTGAGGTTTCAAGAACCATAGAATCAATGCATTTCCTGAAAAAGAACCTAAAAACTAAACTATCTGCTAGTGTTTCCATTGGGCATGGAGTTATTCAAAAATAAAAACTAAGACTAACATTACAATGTCTAGGATTCACAGCTTTAGACGAAATAAAGTTTTAAAAATCGCCCATTTACCGGGCCACTGAACATTTCTTCACCTTCCAGATTCTGTAGAATGAAAGTGTTGTTGTTTTGCACCTGAGAAATAAAAAAAGGGCCTGTCCACAGAGAATCGAACTTGTTATGCTTTCCTTTGTCCTGCCTAAGAGCATCCCACTTTATCCAGTCACCGATCTGAAAACTGTCCACCTTCGCCTTTCTGTCAAACGTCTTTTTGATTTGCATCTGATGAGCTTCTGATCTGTCCACTAACTGTTCGCGAGCTTGTTGCAGTTCCACCAAATCCAACATCCTTCTTACCATGTCATTTTGCTCAGTCTACTCTTCCTAAAAGAACTTAGCCACAGGCAAAACTAACTGAACAGGAAAAATTGCATCAGTCCCATAAACCAACTTGAATGGGGAAGTTCCTATGGATTTTTTAATAGTTACTCTGTCTGCCCACAGAGAAAATTTCAGTTTGGAATCCCAATTCTTTTTATTTTCCTCTAACAATTTTCTTATGATTTTGATCAAGCTCTTATTTGACGATTCAGCCAAACCATTACCTTGAGGATAGTAAGGAGTTGAGTGTACAAGCTGGATGCCCATTGATTCACACATGTCTACCAATACTTCTGCTTTAAACGCTGTTGCATTATCTGCCACCAACCTCTTGGGACAGCCAAATCTGCTCAAAATATTTTCATAGAGAAACTTCATGACTACCTGATGTGTAGCATTTCGAGTGGGAATCGCCTCTATCCACTTTGTGAAATAATCCGTGGCTACCAGAATCCACTTGTGCTGACCACTGGATGAAGGATTTATCTCACCTATGAAATCTAAACCCCACTACTGAAAAGGGCCATTCACAAGTATAGGTCTCAGGGGTAAAGATTTTAGTTGTTCCTTACCGGTAAATATTTGGCATTTGTCACAAGATTTGACGAATGCACACACATCTGAGAAGAGAAAAGGCCAATAATATCCAGCCCTCAAGATCTTATGTGCGGTAGTCTTCCAGTAATGATGACCGCCACAAACTGCTGAATGAAACTGATGTGTCACTTCAACAGACTCTCCTTTATCTAAACACCTGAGAAGCAAACCAACAGGGTCTCTCCAATATAACAGATTATTATAAATGTAGAATTTTATAGCTCTGAGCTTGAGAGCTCGAGCTTGAGTCAAACTGAGTTCAGGAGGAACTTCAAGCTTTTGTAGAAAATGTATGATGCCAAAATACCATTCATAGGAAGACAAGTGCTCTGCCACTTGCTGACTGTCATGTTGCCCTTCCGCTGCCAACTCTGTCTGTGAATTTTCTGAACCTTCTCTTATGAAATTAATATCCAACAGCTTATGATTTTCCTCCGTTAAAATCTTGGCAAGGCCCTGACCTTTTACCAGCTTGGTGGAATTCACTTCGATATTGAATTCAATCATCTTTGCAATCCATCTAGCTCTCTTTCCGTCAATATCCAGCTGAGTCAAAACATCTTTTACAGAAGATGAAGGAACATATGCGATGACCTTTGAGTGAAGAATATAAATTCTGAATGATTTTAAAGCTTTTATGAGAGCATAAGCTTGTTTCTCGATAGGGTCATACCTTAGTTCAGCATCCCTGAGAGTTTTGCTGAAGAAAGCCACGGGATGATCAAAATTTTCCTCGTCTTTCTGAAGCAGGACGACTGTTGCCACTGTGTCATAGGAAGCAAATGAAAAAACATAGAAAGTCTTACTGTAATCTGGGCTGATCAGAATCGGGGATTTGATGATTTCTTGCTTGATATCCTGAAAAGAGTTTCTTGCGTTGTCTGTCCAATTTTATCTCAGACCCCTTTTTCAGCATGCATGTTATGTGTTTGACTAATTCATCAAAATTTGGTACAAACCTTCTCACAAAATTTATCTTACCGAGCAGTGATTGAATGTCCTTCTTTGACCTCGACAAGGACAGATTTTGAATTGCCTCCACTCATGCTGGATCAATCATTACACCTTCTGCTGAGACGATGTGGCCTAAGATCTTACCCCTCCTTAGGGAAAACTGGGATTTCTTGGGATTCAATGAGATCCCGAACTGTCTGCATTTTAAGAACACTCTTTTCAAATGTTTCAGATGCTCCTCATGGCTACTGGAATACACTGTAATATCGTCAAGGTATATGAGGACAAACTTGTTCTTTTCTCCCACAAATGCTATATCCATGGCCCTTTGGAATGTGGCCCCGACATTCATTAATCCAAAGGGCATCTTGGCGTACATAAAGGTACCCCAAGGAGTGGTAAACACAGTCTTCTCCTGATCGTCAGGGTGGACAACAATCTGATTGTAACTGGAAAAGCCATCAAGAAAGGACATAACCTTGGCCCCTGAAATCCTCTTCAACAAATGTTCCATCTTAGGAAGAGGAAAGTTGTCCTTCTTAGATCTTTTGTTTAAGTTTCTGAAATCTACACACAATCTGACCTCGCCATTTTTCTTCCTTACTATCACCAGATTGGCAATCCATTTGGAGTATCTCAAGGGAATTATGATCTTGGCATCTAGGAGTTTTTTAATTTCTCTCTCAATCACTGGTAGCAGAAGAGGACTGATAGGTCTGAGCTTTTGCTTGAAAGGAATGGTGTCTTTTTCAAGAGGTATCTTATGCTGAATAATATCGGGATCATAAGTCTTTAAATCGCTATATTTCCAAGCAAAAACATCAGAAAACTCCTTCAAAACACTACAGTATTTTGATTTCTCATCAGCAGTCAATTCGGAAGACAAATTTATAAACTTGGGCTGGCTTTTACCTCCTATGTTATGCTCTTGAATAGCTGGATCTTTCTCCTTTTTGTCTGGCTTGTAAGGAACATCATTCTGATAAAAAATCCTTTCCAATGGCACCAAACCTTGAGGTATATAATTGCTGGGAAGCTGGAAAATATCATGCTGACCCATTTTTTCCCTTAGCTCAGGTTCCTATGATTCTTCTTCATTTATATTCTACTGATCAATATGCAACTCAGAAAACTCATCTACCACTTGGAGAAATCTGTTGATTTCATCATCATCTTCAAAAAATTTCCAATATTTGATATTATCAGGCAAGGAGGGTCGATAATTTACTTGAATCTCATAACTGATCTTAGGGGGCATGGGCAGAATGAATGTGCTGGCTGAAACAGTGAGAGAATCAGCGAGCTGATTCATATCCCTTGGTATATATGAAATTTCAAAAACAGAAAAAGAATCACGCACTTTCCATACCTCGTCTTTGTAAGCCTTTAATCTGACATGCTTAGCTTGAAAGGTGATATTTACCTGTTGTATGATGAGGTCTGCATCTCCCAATACCTTCAAACCTTTTATCCCTATCTCTTTGGCTGAATTTAATCCCAACAGCAAAGCCTCATACTCTGCTATGTTGTTGGTAGTTCTGAAGTCGAGCTTGAAAGACAAAGATATGGTCTCCTTTGAAGGAGAGATCAGAACTACTCCAGCACCTGCTGAGTCCTTAGTGCTGGCTCCATCAAAGTACATAGTCTAGACTGAAATGTCTTCACTTTCAGACTGATGTTCAATAGGCTTCACTAGCTGCATAGGAGTTGATTGACCTTCGTCAATCTGAAGGATGCGTGAACCAAAATCTGTATCCACAGCATAGATTGGATGATTGACGGAATTCTTTCCATCGCTGATGATATAAGCAAGCTGATTTTCCATGTAAAGTCTTTTCAGCTCCCCCCAAAACACTGGAATCATATCATATGACAGATCCATCTTCAATGTACCTCCTAATATCTTCCCCCATGAACAAGACAAAAGAAGACCAAATTTAGGTGGAATATCAGCAACCACCACGTCCATAACCATGCTCCTCATTGGCAGTTGAGCAAGGTTTATAACCATATCTTTGATGAGGCCGAGACATCTGACTTTTCTAGAGTCAAAGGAGAAAAGATCTTGATATGGTTTGGTGACTTCGAGACCAAGATCATCCATCACCGCCTTTGGCATAAGGTTATGTGATGCCCCAGAATCAAGTAAACAATTGTGAAGGATTTTGTCATGGACATTTAAGGATATGTAAAATGGTGGACAAGAATCGTCACGGTCTTCTATCATGGGCCCTATGGTCACTTTAGGCTTATCATCTTGTAGGTTCACGAAATCATCAGATGGAGAAGTCTTAGGCTCAAGAGACTTTAAGATGGCTTCTTTAAATATTTCATTCTTCATGAGTTCAGTTAAAGGCATCGGTATCTTAACTTTTTGAATTTCTGATTCAAAATTGAAAGAGAAAGATGATCTGTATGAAACCTTTACCTCATTGGATGGAGCTTTGAGAATGACTTGTTCCTTGGCTGGGGGCTGAGTTTGTTTCTTCAATTGTTTTGCTGGAAGGGGGGTCTGTTTTTCAGGAGCGGGAGGCTGCTTGGCAGCAACCTCTTTACTCTTCACAGCAGCAGAATCTTCCTTGTTCTCCACAGGAGCAATAATGGGTGTTTTTGGAACAACATTCTTCTTGGACCTTAAGTTGTAACCTTTTTGATAATCTGTCAAGTAGACAGCACCTGCCTCCTGAA
This sequence comes from Picea engelmannii, assembly GCA_009831015.1. Taxonomy (NCBI): domain Eukaryota; kingdom Viridiplantae; phylum Streptophyta; class Pinopsida; order Pinales; family Pinaceae; genus Picea; species Picea engelmannii. The sequence continues at coordinate 41,789 of ML835331.1, read as the reverse complement.
TTTGCTGATCCATCAGGGCTTCTTCATAGTCTACCTGTGTCAAAAATGAAGAATCATTTTCATCACCAAAATAGTTTATCTCATCTACATCCTCGATTTAATCGTGAGGTGGCTATTTCTCTTCATCTAACACTTCATTTTGAAAAGGTGGTCTGACCCTCTGATCATCAACTGGATTTCTATCTCTTTGAAGGATCTGAACTTGTGGATTATTCCTTCTGTAAGGAAAAGCATTTGGATTTCTTGGGGCAAAAACATTTGGCTCTTTTTCCCTTGCTGGTTGCTGATTCTGAACCTTTAACTTTGACATTTCAGACGTCAGACTGTCTAACATCTTCGCCATCTTTTCCATTTTATTACTAGGAGAAGAAGAGGACTCAACAACAAACTTCTTCCTTTCAGCCCTTCCTTTAAGCTTCTGAGATGCTGTAATGTTAGACTCAACCTCGAGGGTGTCATCTTGCATTAAAGCAAGCGTGGTTGATCGTCTTTCTCTAAGGATAAGACAAAACTCTGAATCAAAGGCAGCATAGAATGTGATCTTTGCTGATGCATCGCTTGGTTTAATCTCTGCAGGGATCTTACCAAACATTTTATTAAATCTCTTGATAAAGTCCGAGACCGACTCTCCATCATCCCTCTTCAAATTTCCAAACTCAGAAATGTAGTATAACAGATCTCTTATTTCTCCCCAATGCTTCAAGAAAACTTCATCTAATTGTTCAATGCCAGTGATCGAATTTGCTGGTATCTCTTTGAACCACTTTCGGGCTTGGCCATCCAAACTCTGAACAAAAACTCTAGTCCACACATCTTCTTATGAAATGTTAATGTTTTCTACATAAGCATAAAAATCTTCAATGTGTTCTTCAGCAGTATACTCCCCTGCTCCTGTAAACTTTGGCATATATTTCTGATAGTCACCTGTTGGCATGGAAGACAAGGGATTTGGCAATACAAGTGGGGCATATCTGTTTGCCAAGATATGTTCCATTCTGGTCAAAGGGGCAGCCATGACAGTTTTGGAGATTGATACCGACGAGGAACTTGTGGGAGATGATGGAGGACATGAGCTGCCTGAGTTAGAAATGAATGGTTGTCTCACTTCGTCTTGAGCAGAAGGCTCCAAGACCGTTGAAAAATAAGAGGCTTTATAAAATTGACCAAGCAATAACGCTAAATTTTCTTCACCCTTAGAGGACAGATCATGGAGAATTTCTTCAAGGACGGGCAGATTAGTGTGAGTGTATAAGACACCTTTTGAAGGTTTGATAGGTGATGAATCAAAAGAAGATGAAGAAGAATTTTCTTTCTATTGGGGGGATTCTGTATTCAATTCTTTTGGATGGGATGAAATGTCAATCTCAGGAACAGAATCAGTAATATTAGAAGAAAATGAAGGTTCTTCTACCTTGGAAACTTGAGATGAATTTTTAATTTCCTGGGAATTTTGAGTTTCAGCAGGGGATTCAACCAAAGATTTTTTAGATATGGAAGGATGAGTATCAGTTTGAATACCTGAATCAATTGAACTTGTAGATCTGGAAGCCTGTCTTTGTAAATCTTTTCCCTTGCTGATGATCTTCTCTGGATCAGGAACTGATGTTGTCAATGGGCCTTCTGGGTTCGCCCTGGTGTGATCTCTTTTAGGAGCCACTTCGTTTCAATGGAGTCGCCAGATAGAAAATGTACAACCTGATAGTGTCTACTTCTTGTCTATCATCAAGAACTAGATCTATGTCGTCTCCCAGAGAAGTTGAGCTTTGATATCCTCTCCCCGGCAGCGGAGCCAATTTGTTATCACTCCAGGAAACTCTCCTAGGCTGTAAGTCGGAGATGCCTGGTAACTACTCTTTTTGGGAAATATTTTCTTAATAATTGATGTGGTTTTTGGATCAAGATGAATATCTAGGGATTGGACTGTGTGTTCAAGACTGTCTAGAAATATAAAATCTCACAAGGCCTTCTAGTAATGCAGTCAGACAAGGTTTGATTAAATGGAAGAGAAAATAGCTATTGAACCAGATTATACTCATATAAAACAAGCACAATGGGTTTAATAACTAAGAAAATAACTTATGATTATCAACTTAATCAATCAATAAATGAGATGACAGTCACATACAGATTGAATGAGCATCAATAAAGAACCTTCACTCATAAGATATCAGAGAACAGAAAAGAAAATATGACAACACAACTGAATGAAGCTTGCAATTTTTCATATAATAAGAATAGGTCTCTCTTACAGTAGCAGCATGTAGAACCCAAAATCGAACCCTAGTTTCATCTCAAAAATAGGCATTTATAGCCTCTTACAAATAGTTATACAGATCCTAAAAACCTGGATCTGTATTTAATAAAGACAACTCAATTCTATCTAAACAACTTGAAAATAAAGTCTTTAACAACTAAACTTAAAAGTCGAACTGTCTTCAATCTCCAAAATCGCCATCTGCATCCTTCAGCTCCTAATATCTGCAATGTGGTGAAGAATAGCAGGACACCTGTCTTTGACAGTTGGATCTCCCAATGTTCATGGTCGATTTTTGAGGAAATGGTTTTGCATTTGTTACCAAAATTCTCTCGAACCTCTGATGCTGAACCCTTTGCATGCAATCTGATAGCCCACTGATACACTGGATCCCCTTCAAAACTTGTTTGGAATGAACTGTCGTGTCCTTGGCTTCAAAAATTACTTTCCCAGCTTTCCACAGCGCAATCGTTTAATTTTTCGTGGGTTAGCTATTGAAAGCTGTCACTTTCCACAGCTAACGGGTCATAAAATGATAGCTTTTCACTAGTGAAAGTCCCGATTGCGCTCAAAATGAGTTGTCACCTCCAAAATTTCGATTTCATCAAAATTTATTATGTTCCAGATTTCTCACCTTGCATATTAATGACGACTTGAGCGAGAACCTTCAGATCTGGATGAGATTTTTGCCTCAATTTTTGTTTCAACCTCCTTATCTTCCTTTTGAGGCGTTTGGCAAGCCACCACAAGCTGTTGTAGTCTTTGGTGAGTTTTGTCTTCCTCTTCTTCTCTCTAACACTTTCCTTAGCCAATCTTTCAAATGCAGCATTGGTCTTGGCGAAGTTATCAGACAACTTCTTATACCTTTCTTTAATCACCTGCTCCAAGACCTCTTGCTGAGCTATGACCTCTTTCAAATGCTTGATTTTCTGATACTTCTTTGACTTGGAGCTTTTCGATGTTTCTCCCTGTTCTGTCTGATTGAAGGTTTCATAGTTATGTGCACACTTAGCTGACTGCTCAGGACTCTTGGTGATAGGGCATTGATCATTTCGCTCTGATTCTGAATCTGAATAGGGCAAGTTTAGTATATTGGTTCTCTTCCCTGTACTCTGCTCTGTAGGATACTCTGTGTTTTTCTCTGTGGTCTGTTCTGTGGTCTGCTCAAAGTTTAACTTTCTCTTCAACCTGTGAGGCTTCATTCCGGATATTCTGTCTTCTGGAGGTCCTGGCAGGGTCCTTCTTTTTCTTGAACTGCTTTGAGGAGATGATTGTTTCTTTGAATCCTTCCCCTGTTCATTTGCAATCTGGTTCTGTGTTTCAAAACCTTCCCAGAATAGAAAATGCTCCCAGCTCCTTCCCTATTGTTTCAATTCCTCCAGGATAATCAACTTTATGAGACCGAAGTGACACAGAGTAGTTTTTATGTTCAAGGGTTGAGCTCTAATCTTCTTTCAAACCTTATTCAAACTTTTATGTAGGAAATAAGGAAAATTAAGAGGGGTCTTGCCTGTGAAATTATCCAGGAGTTTGAAGTGGTACATCATAAGTTTATCATACCTTCCCTCCGAGGTGATGTACAATTGGATACCTCTGAACAACTCCTGCCATTCTTCGTCTAGATAAGAAACTAGCATACCCTTCTTCCATGCCTTGTGCCTGTACCCCTCTTTCAAATAAACTCTGAAATCCAATTTCTTGGGAGCAGTGGTTTTAAACCAGTTCTGATCGGTTCTTGGTAGGCCTGTTGCTGCAGCAATGGTAGATTCATCTACCACAATCTCCATGGACCCGACGCGAGCCTTGTTCCCATCGAAAGTCTTGGCAAAGGCTTCTGTTGTAGACTGGTGGCAACCGACTTGCAACCTTTCCACGAATTCAATACACCCTGCATTCGAAAATTGTCTCTGGACTTCGGGGTGTGTCTGTAAAAAGGACAGGCTATCAAGCTCTCTCTTGAGTAGAGCACCACTGCGTTTTCTCACCATTCTGTAACTCGAAGATCCTGACAATTTGTAACCCCTACAACTGTTGGTCAAGCCGAGGTTCTGCGCTGTTGAAAGCAGTTCGAGAATCGACTCTTGTTTTAAAACATTTGAAACTTTGACAAGCCTCCGCGAACAGGGTATGATATGGAAACAAGGACTTGATTTGATGCTTATCATGTCGACAATACATCCTCTGTACCTGCACCACTGCATTCAAGCTTGACATCTCTGATGCCATGATTATGGAACGTGAGTTTCTGAGCCGAATTAGTGTCACGATCCTATTCTGACGTGCAGAATTGCGTTTCCATCATTACCCACTCTTATCAGCACATGATTTGGATTTGCCTGACGTGGGATGATCATATCATCATTGCCTTTGGACGTGGATATCACGCATGTGATTCCCGCTTTCTTCAACCAACGGCCCGTGGAAAACGCCTATGTTAACTGTTCATACTTGCCGCTTTAACCAGCGCATGACCCTGTGGAAAACCCCGGTTAGCTGTTGAAAGTTTTCACTTTCCTCAGCGCGTGACCTTTTAATAATTTCTCCTTAGCTGTGGAAAGTTTTCACTTTCAACAGCGCGCGACCTTGTAAAAACCGTTCCATAGCTGCGGAAAGTATGCACTTTCAACAACGCATGACCCGCAAAACTGATTGTTGGACTTTTTGAAATTCACCACTTTCAACAGCGCACAGACTTATGAGAAGTGCTCCTTAGCTGCCGAAAGTTGCCACTTTCCACAGCTAACACTCAACTTTTGGACACATGTTAGCTGTGGAAAGTAAATTATGCAAATTTTGAAAATAAGAATTTATGGGTCATATTATTTTCTAGGACGAAAACCAAAACCTAAGTTTTGCTATAGAAACTCAAAAAATGACTTGAGGTTACAACCTATCACCTAAAAAAGTAAATAAATCCACCAATTTATTTGAGGAGTTAACAGGTTGAAGAAGAGCTTATATGGCCTAAAGCAAGCTCCAAGGCAGTGGTATTTGAAGTTTGACGGGTTTATGACAGAACAGGGTTATAGTAGATGTCATTCCGATCACTATGTTTATTTTAAAAAGCTAGAAAATGGAAGCTTTATTATCTTGCTATTGTATGTAGATGACATTCTTGTTGCAGGGTCTAATATGCAGGATATAAATGTGCTCAAGAAGAAATTAGCCAATTCATTTGCGATGAAGGATTTGG
>ML835331.1:2470-34748 GCA_009831015.1 Picea engelmannii | reverse complement strand
GAAGTTACAACGGGTTTTGCTGTAGGTTGTATCCCTTCATTTGCTAGATAATAATAAAGGAAGGACCTGGCAATTTCTCTGGTGGACGTAGCCCACACTGGGTGAACCACATAAATCTATGTCTCTCTTGTATTGTGTGTCTTGTGTGTTTTGTTTCTGCATTTGTTTTATTTTATTGCTCCGCGGTCCTGTTTTTCTAAAAAAAATGAGGTCAACTTCAGGATATGTATTTACTCTTGTAGGTGGAGCTATTATTTGGATGTCAAAGCTACAGAGCATTGTTGCCTTATCCACTACAAAATAAAATTACATAACTTCTTCACATGCTTGCAAAGAGGCAGTTTGGTTAAAAGGTTTGTTTGGTGAGTTTGGAAGGATGCAGGACAAAGTAAAGCTACTTTGTGATAGTAAAATTGTTATTCACTTGGACAAGAATCTAGCCTACCACAGTAAAACTAAACATATTCCTATTAAGTACCATTTTGTAAGACAGGTCATCAATGAAGGTGGAGTTTCTCTTGAAAAAGTTCATACAAAAGAGAACTACGCAGACATGTTCACAAAACCGATAATTTTAGAGAAGATATGATGGTGCTTGGATTCTCTTGGCTTGAAGAAAAGGTGATGAACAAAAGAAGGAGCAAGGTATTAGGTTAATTGTTGTCAAGGTGGAGATTGTTGGAATTGATGACAATGAATTTCCTCCAAGAATGGATTTCAGATCCTACTATTCTGCGATTGGTTGTAACTAAATTAGACCAAGGATAGGAGTGAATTCAATAGTCATCCTCTTTTGTAAATTTCTATAAATTCATGTATGCCCGTAGAGGCTATCAGATATGAGGAGACTAAGCCTATTGTAACTCTTCATATTCTGAATAATAAGATAAACCGATACCCTGCTTGGTGGACGTAGGCCGGATTTGGGTGAACCACGTAAATCTTTGTTTTTAAATCTGTCATATGTTTTGTTGTTAAGTGAATTAATCTGTTGCATATTAGTTTTAGACTTGGTGGCTCTCACATTCAGCAGTCACTGGAGCAAAGGTCTCATCATAGTCAATGTCATGCACCTGTTGAAATCCTTTGACAACTAACCTGGCTTTGTATCTGCTAACATGTCCATTTGTTTCCCTCTTGGTCCTGTAGAACCATCTGCACCTGACAAGTTTCCTTCCTGCACGAAGGGGAACCAGATCCCAAGTCTGTTTCTTGAGGAGGGAGTTGTACTCCTCCTGCATGGCGGATTCCCAAAAGGGATTTCCAACATCCTCCATAGGACCATGGATCTGAAGAGTGAAGCAAGAAAAGATGCCTGGGTGGCATCGATTCAGTGGAAGTGAGTGAAAGAGGATGCTCCTTGAAATCATATTGAGTCCTCCTAATATCAACTGGATCCCCAACAAGATCTCTTGCATCCTGAAGAGTAGTCTTGGCCCACTTGGGTCTCTATTCTGGTTCTGCATCTACATCTACATGAACTGACTTGACATATGATTGTATTGACTCAGTATCTGAATCATCTGAATCCTCTGAATCATAACTCTCATTTGAAGAAGAGTCGACATGTGCATGCTCATCATCTCTGACAAGTGGAAGAACAAAAGTGTTTGCATGTGACTGTTGAGGTACATGCAAGACACTTTCCTTGAATTAGAAACTCATCTCAATGATGATCCAGTCCGAGGAAATATTAATGAGTTTGTATCCCTTCACACCATTGAAGTATCCAACAAAGATACACTATGTGCTCTGTGGATCAAGTACTTGTTAAATTTGGCAGCATCGACAGTCATTCTCCAATGAGAGGCCATATGGGCCACCTTGAGGCTAACCAGGGAGATTTGGAGAAGCAACTAGTCTTGTGAGGTATTGACAAAATCCAGGGGGAACGTACAACCTCTGTGAGTCAAACCAAAATTTAGGACAAATGAGATGCTATGTGAGTCTAATGCAAAAGTCAAGGGGAACATACAACCTCTGTGAGCATAGACAATCTAGTGCAAAAGTCAAGGGGAACGTACAACCTCTGTGAGCATAGACAGACTAGTGCAAAAATCAGGGGGAAAGTACAACCTATGTGAGTCTAGTCAAGCCTTGTGAGCCATAAGAAAAAGTCAAGGCATCTAGCAAAATTAAGGTTGAATATAAAATTCCTATGAGCTAGAAACAAACGATATTCCTAATATTGCAAATGATATAAATGTATTGATCTAGTGTGTTGGCACGTGTAACATTATCCACCATGAAGATAATTTCGAATTGCCTTGTAAAGAGTCGAGTTGTAACTGAAGTCTCAAGTATAGTTCTATTTTAGAACTAAAGTGTAATGCTAAGTTGTAACTAAAGTCTCAGTCTAGTTCTATTTTAGAACTAAAGTGTAATGTTGAGTTGTAACTGAAGTCTTAAGTCTAGTTCTATTTTCGAACTAAAGTGTAATGTTGAGTTGTAATTGAAGTCTCAATTATAGTTCTATTTTTGAACTAAAGTATACCAGTCTCAAGTCTAGTTATATTTTCGAACTAAAGTGTAATGCTGAGTTGTAACTGAAGTATCAAATCTAGTTCTATTTTCGAACTAGAGTATACCAGTCTCAAGTCTAGTTCGAACTAAAGTATGAAGCTCAGTTATGATTAAAGCATGCAAACAAGTTACTATTTCAAGCCTCTCCTCTTCTCCTCTTCAGTCTATATAAGCAAAGGTCGACCCCTCTCTTCAACACAGTTTCATATGCAGGTTAAGGGAGAAGCAATAGAGGAGCATATCAGGGATAAAGAGGAAACATACCAAAGTAGCATATCAATGTTGTATATCAGCAATAAAGGCTACATATCAGAGGCATATATCAACAACATATCAGTGTTGTATATCAACAATAGAGGCAACATATCAGAGGTGTATTTCAGCAAGGTCTCTTAGGTATTTGTCAGGTCAGAGTCATCTTGGGAAGATCTTTAAGAGGAGAACATTCATGGTGGATATTTGTAAGTGGTCTTACATTATTAAGGCAATAAAGGAATATTTGTTTCTGGGGTTTTTCTCCCTGTACAGGGTTTCCCCAGGGTATATGTGTTTTTGATGTGCATGATTACTTATCTACATAGTTATTTCTATTCGGTTATGATTTGGTATTGTTGAAGTGTATTAAGATGGAATCAAAGTGTTGAAGAAAATAAAAGAATTAATCCGCATAAGAAATCAAGCTCATAATTTAACATAGTATCAGAGCTTAGGGTGTGTTAAATGTGTTGAAGTGCAGTAGCAGGTACACACAGATCTAAGCTAGCTTGATTAAGTTTCCAGTGTGAGGTCCATGGCATCCTCCATTTCATTCAAGGCCAGGGATAGGCTCAAAGGAGATACCAACTTCAATGTGTGGAAGCTCCAGATAACAAATATCTTGCAAGAGCATGATCTTGAGCAGTATGTGACCATAGTGGTCAAGGAACCCACGAATAATGTAGGAAGATCGACCTTCAATAAGATTCAAGAAAAGTCCAAGCGAATCATCTTTGACTTAGTCAAAGATAGTACAATGCTCACAATGACTTCGTTAATGACTACCAAGGACTGTATGGATACCTTGGTGAATTTGTATGAGAAACATACTCCAAGTCAAAAGAGGACACTTAAGCACAAGCTTAAGTATTTGAAGATAGAGAAAGGTGAATCAGTGGCATATTTCTGTTCCAGGGTAACCCAGATCATAGATTAGCATTTGGTCACAAGAGTGACAATGGACGATGATGATTTAGTGCAGGCCATTTTTTATGGTCTTCCTTCTTCATGGGATACCTTCTTATCCAATGTAAGTGTGAGAGAGATTCAGTCCATGTTTGAGAGGTTATGTCATGATTTCCTCCAAGAAGAGAGTCACACAGCTACCAGGAGCGAGCCAACGAGAGAAAATCACTCAACTTTAGCATCAAGATTCAAGGGAAAGAAGAAAGTCACTTTCCAGAAAGGCTCTTAGAGGAAGCCAAACACCAAAGGTACATTCAAAGGAAAGAATATTGATACATCTAAGATTAAATACTTTAGTTGTAATAAGTTGGGTCATTTTGCTAAAGATTGTTGGTTTAGAAATAAATATCTTAGGAAAGGGAAACATCATGCCTCAACTGCTGAGGATGATGAATCCAAAAGAAATCAGAAAAATCCTTCTAATGAGAAAGACAATAGAAGATAATATTACTTGGTTTATGCCTTCTCCAGTTCAGTTTTCATGGGGCTGAAAAATTGGTTAGTAGATAGTGGTGCATCAAAGCACATGACAGGGTACAAGGAGATACTCTCATATTTCAAGACAAAATCTTTTGCAGAGCATGTTGAGCTTGTGGATGACAAATGTTACAAGATAGAGGGAGTATGCTCTATCTACTTTAGATTGGAATGTGGGGCTAGAATTCATATTGATGAAGTATTATATGTTCCAGGGCTCAAGAAGAATCTACTATCAGTTGCAACCTTTGAGGACAAGGGATATTGGGTGATCTTCAAGGAAAGGAAGGCATTACTATGGGATAAAGGTAGCCACTTAAGTACAATAGAACCCATTGGAACTCACAGTGGAGGACTGTACGTCATGTCAGGACAGTCATTTTAGGCATTGGCTCAGGATGCGACTAGCTCCAGCGAGTTGTGGCACATAATACTTGGACATATTCATAACAAAGATCTTCCAGATCTACAGAACATGGTATGTGCCATGCCCTCTATTTCTTTTAGTAAAATTGAAATTTGTAAGGGATGCATGCTAGGTAAAAATATAAAGAAAGCATTTCCTAGTAGTGACAACAAAGCTCAGGGAATCTTAGATCTGGTTCATTCTGATGTATCTAGTCCCATGTCATCTCCCTCACTTAGTGGTTGTTTGTATTATGTAATTTTTATTGATGATTACTCAAGGAAATGTTGGATATATTTTCTTAAAGATAAAAGTGACACATTTGATAAATTCAAAGAGTATAAAGCCTTTATTGAAAAGTAGTCAGGGAAACACATCAAAATCCTTAGAACAAACAATGGAGGAGAGTTTAGATCTCTTCAGTTTGAGGATTTATGCAAGTCAACAGGAATCAAGAGACAGTTAACCATCTCATATAACCCTCAACAAAATGGAGTTGCTAAGAGGAAAAACAGGACAATTTGTGAGGCAGCGAAAGCAATGATGTTTGACCAGGATCTGCCAAATTCTTTATGGGAAGAAGCTACCTCCACTGCCATGTATATTCATAAAATGTGTCCACATGATATCCTGAAGGAAAAGACTCCTGAAGAGGTCTTCTCAGGGATCAAACCTGAAGTAGGGCATCTAATGATATTTGGGTGTCCTGTGTATATTCATGTCCCTAAGGAAAAGAGGACAAAGAGGGAACCCTCGGGAAAGAAAGGGGTTTTTGTGGGGTACATTGAGAACTCCAAGGATTACATAATTTATGTACCAGGTTAGAGGAAAATAGGGGTAATTAGATATGTGAATTTCCATGAGGAAGCCGCATTTAATAAATCCAAAGAGATTCAATAGGAATCAGAAACAGTTCAACTAGCTTCACCCTCTTCTGAAAATGAAGAGTCAAATGATCAGAGGGAGGAACCTCGTGGTAATGAGCCATGAGAACCTTCTGAAGTGTTAGAAAGAACTCTTGAAGAACATCCATCCAAAAGGAAGCCAGGGTGGCTTAAATAAATAGTGCAGGAAGCAGAAAGGATAGCTGCTCCTAAAGGAACTTTCAGGGAAAGGAAGAGGCATCATAGGTTTGGAGGCTATGTTTCACTGATGAGAAAAATTAGTGATGCCGAACCTTCTTCATTTGAAGAAGAAGATAAATTACAATTATGGAAGGATTCCATGCTTGAGGAATATAGGTCTATTATAAAGAACAATGTTTGGGACATTGTGTCGAGGCCAAAAGACAAATCAGTGGTTTCTTCCAAATGGATCTATAAGATCAAACATGCAGCTGATGGAAGTGTAGAAAATTTCAAAGCAATATTTGTAGCGAGAGGCTTCACTCAGAAAGAAGGATTCGACTACGAAGAGACTGTTTTCCCCTGTAGCCAGGTATACCTCCATTTGAACTATTATTGCTTTAGCTTTCGTTCTTAGTTGGAATCCACATCAGATGGATGTAAAAACAACATTCTTGAATGGAAAGATTGAATAGGAGGTATTTGTGGAACGACCAGATGGTTTTGTACTGCATAACAAAGGCACTCATGTATGCAAGCTAAGGAAGGCCTTGTATGGTCTTAAGCAGGCTCCCATATTTTGGTATGACATGATTGATGGATTTCTTAAAAGCTCGGGCTTTCCAAAAAGTGATGCTAATGAAAATTTGTACTTCAAGGTAAGAGGTAACCAACCTGTTATACTAATCCTGTATGTTGATGATATATTTCTAACAGGATATGAAGGGATAATAGACTGGTGTAAGAGGGAGATAACCTTAGAATTCAAGATGAAATACTTAGGCTTGATGCATTACTTCCTAGGATTGGAAGTATGAAAAAGACAGGACGAGATATTTCTGGCACAAGGAAAATACACAGTGGATGTACTAAAGAGGTTTGGTATGATGGACTGCAAATCCATTTCTACTCCAATGATTACCAACCTAAGTAAGCTGCATGATTCTGATATAGGTTCATATTTGGTGGATCCCACCATGTATAGGTAGCTGATTGGATCATTGATGTACATAATCCACACTAGGCCAGATATATGCTATGCAATGATTGCAATGAGTCAATTCATGACTGAACCGAGACAAATACATTAGGTGGAAACAAAGAATATATTGAGATATCTCAGAGGGACCATTACTTATGGTCTGATATATACATCTAGTGGTGGTTTATTTTTGCATGGGTGCACAGATGTTGACTAGGAAGGAAGCCTAGTGGATCAGAAGAGTACTTCTAGATACTGCTTTAGTTTAGGATCCGCTATGATATCTTATTCAAGTCGAAAGAATGGATCCATTGCACATAGTACAGAAGAGGCTGATTACATTGCAACAAGTGATGCTAGAAAGGAAGCAGTATGGCTCAGAAAATTGGTTTCTGGATTTTTTGGTGACAAGCTCGAGACGACGGTGGTTCACTGTGATAATAAAAGTTGCATAAAATTGACAGAGAACCCGATATTTCACGATAGGTCAAAACATATTGAAAAGAGGTACCACTACATCCGAGACTTGGTCCAGAGAAAAACTGTAAAGTTACAGTACATAGCCACGAGTGAGCAAGTAGATGATATCCTAACCAAGCCTCTGACCTCGAGACAATTTGTGCAACTGAGAGGCAATCTTGGTGTGGATGAGAATGAATCCCTCACTGAGAGGGAGTGTTGAATTTGGAAACATCGACAATAATTCTCCAATGAGAGGCCATATGGGCCACCCTGAGGCTAGCTAGGGATATTTGGAGAATCAACCGGTCTTGTGAGGTAATGAAAACATCCATGGGGAACGTACAACCTCTGTGAGTCAAACCAAAAGTCAGGACGAATGAGATTCTATGTGAGTCTAATGCAAAAGTCAGGGGGAACATACAACCTCTGTGAGCATAGATAGTCTAGTGCAAAATTCAAGGGGAACGTACAAACTCTGTGAACATAGAAAAACTAGTGAAAATGTCAGGGGGAACGTACAACCTCTGTGATCCTAGTCAAGCCTTGTGAGCCATGAGCAAAATTCAAGGCATCTAGCAAAAGTTAGGTTGAATATAAAATTCCTATGAGCTAGAAAAAAACGATATTCCTAATATTGCAAATGATATAAATGTATTGATCTAGTGCATTGGCACGTGTAACATTATCCACCATGAAGAGAATTTCAAATTGCCTTGTAAAGAGTTGAGTTGTAACTGAAGTCTCAAGTCTAGTTCTATTTTAGAACTAAAGTGTAATGCTAAGTTGTAATTGAAGTCTCAAGTCTAGTTCTATTTTAGAACTAAAGTGTAATGCTAAGTTGTAACTGAAGTCTTAAGTCTAGTTCTATTTTTGAACTAAAGTGTAATGTTGAGTTGTAACTGAAGTCTCAAGTCTAGTTCTATTTTCAAACTAAAGTATACCAGTCTCAAGTCTAGTTATATTTTCGAACTAAAGTGTAATGCTGAGTTGTAACTAAAGTCTCAAGTCTAGTTCTATTTTTGAACTAGAGTATACCAGTCTCAAGTATAGTTCAAACTAAAGTATGAAGCTCATTTATGATTAAAGCATGCAAAAAAGTTACTATTTAGAGCCTCTCCTCTTCTCCTCTTCAGCCTATATAAGCATAGGTCGACCCCTCTCTTCAACACAGTTTTATATGCAGGTTAATGGAGAAGCAATAGAGGAGAATATCAGTGATAAAAAGAAAGCATACCAAGGCAACATATCAGTGTTGTATATCAGAAATAGAGGCTGCATATCAGAGGCATATATCAAGAGCATATCAGTGTTGTATATCAACAATAGAGGTATCATATCAGAGGTGTATTTCAGCAAGGTCTCTTAGGTATTTGTCAAGTCAAAGTCATCTTGGAAAGCTCTTTAAGAGCAGAACATTCATGGTGGATATTTGTAAGTGATCTTACATTATTAATGCAATAAAGGAATATCGTTTGTTGGGGTTTTTCTCCCTGTACAGGGTTTCCCCAGGGTATATGTGTTGTTGATGTGCATGCTTACTTATCTACATAGTTATTTCTATTCGGTTATGATTTGGTATTGTTGAAGTGTATTAAGTTGGAATCAAAGTGTTGAAGAAAATTAAAGAATTAATCTTCATAAGAAATCAAGCTCATAATTTAACAGTACCTTCCTCTTCTTAGAGGGAATCCTAGCCCATGCATGAGAATCAAATATAGGGAAGTGGGTCACTTCTGGTTTGAGGCCAGTCTAAGCCTCATAGGAGGTCTTATCCTTGACAGATCTATGGGAATAACTGTTTTGGATGTAGGTTGTACAATTAAGTGCTTCAACCCATAATCTCTGTGGAAGTGACTTTGAATGTAAGATGCAAGATACCGTCTCTTTTAGAGATCTATTTTTCAACTCAGAAACTTCATTTTGCTGTAGAGTATAAGGAACCATGCACTACAATTGAATCCAGACCTCATGACAAAGATTTTTTATCTCATGGTTGACATACTCTCCCCTATTATCTATTTGGATGACTTTGATCTTCTTTCCTGACTATGTCTCAACAAAGGCTTTGAAATCTTTGAGGTGTTGAAAGACCTATGGATTTTTCCTGAGAAGTAAAATCTGTGTGAAGCGTGAGAAATCATAAAAGAAAATGAGCACATACCTTGCTTTACTGATTGATGGATGCAGAAAAGGGCCCATGAGGTCACCAGGGATCATATCCAAAGGAAAGGAAGTCTTTTGAGTGTTTTCTTTGTTGAATTTCTCTTGAGGGTGTTTTCCAAGAACACATCCCTCACAAATTCCTTTGGAGAAGTGGATGTCAGGTAGACCATCAACCATTCCCTTCTTGTTAATTTGTTGCATATATATTAAATTTAAATGTCCAAACCCTCTGTGCCATATCCTACTGCTTTCATTATTATGGGTAAGTAGTAATGCAAAATCTGGTTCAATAAATTCAGAAAATGTGTAGATTCTGGATTGATGATTTACTTTACCGATAGCAACCTTGGAATTGGTTTGCATGCCATAGATATCCACAACATCAGGTGTGAATACAAATATATTTCTAGTGCTGGGGTTTGTTATATGATACACAAAGAGAATATTGACAGAAATTTTGGGAACATGTAGCACATTCTCAAAGATTTTGTTTATGAGTTCAATTCTTCCTTTGTCGGTGACCTTGACTAGAGAGTTGTCTCCCATCAGAATAGGAGTACCTTTGCATGCATCCAATGAAAATTAGACTTCTTTTGTGGCTGCCATGTGGTGTGATGCACCTGAATCAACGATACAAGCGTCAAGAGAATATTTGATGGCAATCAAAGCATGGCTAGAATTGTCTTTCTTGGGATTCTGATCTTCTGGATTCTTCTTCTTGGCACCCTCGGGGATGCGATCTCCAAGGTTATTTTGTTGAATTATTTGGGCCATATATTTGTTTCTTCATACATGTAGATTCTGGATGGAATCCTTTATAGCAATAAGTGCATTTCTCCCCTTTTCTTCCCTTTCCACCTTTGGATCATGAGGCATCATTGAAGGGTTTTGAGTACCCTTCTTTCTTTAGATTTTCATGTGATTTCCTTTTGTCTTTTTATTTATATTTCTGATTTGGATGATTTCTACCATCTTGTACAACAAGTGCATGTGCCTTTGGGCCTTTGATTTTTCTCATGTTGATGAGCTTATCCAGCTCATGCGTCAGATACTCGATAAATACCTCAAGAGAAGGCATTTTTTAGGTAGCTCCAGAGGCGAGCCTAACTGAATTAAATGTGGATACAAATAATGAGTATTCTGGACTAAGTTTGGAGAGAATGGTAAGAATCATTTGTTTCTCCTCCTTAGATTTATCAACCCCGCAAGCCTTGAGTTGTGACAATGAATCCTTATATTTGGTAAATAAATCTTGGAGATTGTCGAAGGTTTTTTAATCCAAAGTGACCAATTCCACCTCGAGCATGTGTCCCCTCATCTCATCATGTTTTCAAAAAATCCCTTCCATGGTGGTTCAGGATTTATTGGGGGTTTTACACGAGGATATGTGAAAGAGGAGCTGAGGAGAAATGAGACTGCAAATAGTTCCAAATGTTCATCCATTCAATTCCGATACTTGGATTTTTCTATGGCTGATGTGGGTTTGATCTTTGTGTTCATGGTTAACCTGTATAATCCTCTACTTCGAAGATGCACTATCATTTTTTCCTTCCATGCAAAGAAATTGTACGGTGTAAGAATGAATTCTTTTGAAAATTCCATTTTTCCCGTTGTCTTCAATCTTTAGTACCTGCAAAAAGAATATGGTTTGTATTTTTCCTAGAAATCCATCAGCTATGATACCATGTAAATGTGGATGAACTTGTACATATAATATCTAGCTAGAAAAATGCATACACAGTTTGCATAAAGATGAGCCGACCAGAGAAAAATTAGAGAGAAAAAAATAGAATTGTATTAATTGTATTCCACACTCAAAGAGTGAATAATTTACATGAGTAACTAATGTGCCATAGTAATGATCTGGAGATATCTAGACACTCATTGAAAAACAATGGAGTGAACTGCCACCTATTCCTAGTTAATTGATCCATGCAATCATCAGTTAACCAAGACACATGTGTGGAAGTGAGAGAGACGTATGAAAGTGTTGGTGATAAAACCGAGGTTTCCATGCATGAGTGACTTCCACTAGTCTAACTAACTCTAAATTGAAGAGGACCGCCCTATTTTGTAGGGGAATATTCTCTAGAGAGAATATTCTCATCTAAGGAATCGTTCTCAACATTGGACTATCAAACTTAGGAAAATAATTCTAGGTGAGTGTATAATATCTCCAACAACTTGTTCTTGAGATTTGGAACAACAAGTCTATGGTTGGGTGGAACACATGTCTCAAATAATTGGTTGCACAACTGAATTTAAAAGATAAGTGTTTTATCTTGTTGTTGTGTTATTTAATGAGTTAAAATGTTGTGCATGAACTCTGTGTATAAGAATTATTTATATGCTACTGTAATTTAATTTATTAGTTGCATTTCATGTCTATTTTAGTACGTTGTAGATGCATATAATTTATGGTAATAAACAACAGTTACATCTATATGTAATTGTAGTTGATAAGCTGCAAGAAATTAATTAGTTAACAAAAAAAAATAGTGCACAGGTCTCAATGTGAACATGCAAGAAGTGGTTCAAGACATTTCATTGGTGACCACTTTAGAAAAGTGGTCACTAATTCTATCTTTGATTCACTTAGGATAAAGTGAAATATCTTATGTTTTTCAGTTCAGTCTAATAAAGTGCATTTAATGCATTAATGATTTATACTAGATTTAATCTCAACCATACATTTCAAAATCAGATTATGGTTTTGGTAGATTAGAGTTTCAAAAAAGCATAAATAAGACAAGATAGAGAGGTATTGTTCATAGTTGAACAATTGAACAGGTTCAATGACCAGATGAGAGAAAGAAGTGTGCAAGAAGAAGAAGATTGACTTGTAGGTTTTCAGTAGGTTGAAAATATAGTTGTACAACATATCCATGCAATCCTATGAATTCGTACACCAGTCGTACAATAGGGTGCACAATTTCTATCATTCTTTTCTATGCAAGTCATACTTTCTTTGTAGGTCAACTCAGTGTGAGGTGATTTTGATAATCGTGCAGTTGTTGTTTTAGGAATTTGTGGAGGTTTTATTGTAAGTTTTGATTAATGAATAAAAATATGATTTTTTGAAGGAGAAATTACCTATGTATGTGTGAAATTGTTTTATGCTTATACTATTTACATTTTTAGCTATTATGTGATTGATGTTATGATCTAAAATTAATTTTGTATTAAGTTAAATTCAACAATTTATCTATTTAATTAAGATCATAAGGACAACAATCACCTAGGGTTGGGAATTTTTACATGGTATTAGAGCTTCTCTTTGATTCAAATTCTTAAGGTTTTGCAATGGTAAATTAACTACCAAAAACAAGTACCGACAATTAGAGGTTTTTAATATTTTTTAAGGACTAATTTTCATATTTGAGAGTTTGTGCAGTAGATCTCAATGATGGCATCAACTAGCCTTAAATTCAAGGGCAGATTGGTTGGTGTTTCAAATTTCTTATCTTGGAATGTTAGAGTTACACTTCTTTTAGAAGGGAATTATTTTTGGGACATCGTCAAAGATGTTGTGGTAGAACCCACAAATCCACAACAGTTGGTAGCTCACAAGAAGAAGGAAGTGAAGGTCAAGTGGATGATCATGGTTACCATAAAAGATCATTTAATTCCTCTTATATATAAGAATAAAAATGCAAAGGAGATGTTCGATTCCCTCGTTGGTCTTTGTTAGAATGATAACATAAACATAAATATGATATTGAAAAGAAAATTCCATGGAGATGAGCAGTTCAGATTCAATCACTAGTTACCTTATTAAGGTCAAGAAGATTCATGATCAACTTGCAATAGTTTGGGATAAGATTGCATATGTAGAGTTGGTGAACACGTCACTGAATGGATTCCTAGCTTCATGGGAAACATTTATCAAAGGTATTTGTGCTTGTGAGAACTTTCCTAACTTTGAAAGGCCGTAGGATGATGTTATCCAATAGGAATCTCAGATGGAGTCAAAGGCCAACAAGAAGGGTGGTGACAAGAACCTATGTCTATTTGGTCAAACAAATAAGGGTATATGCAAAGGACCCAACAAGGCCAAGGGAAATAGGGATAAGTCAACCTCACGACTAGGAAATGACTTGAGTAAAATCAAGTGCTTCATTTTTCATATGCATGGTATTTATGCATCACAATGTCCAGAAGAAGAAGGGTAAAGAAAAGTACCAATAAAATAAGGTAGAAACCTCTACATAAAATTAGATGAGAGAGATTGTTGCTAAGTTCGAGAAGGATTTTTCGATGCTATCTCTCCTTTCTACTAGCATGGTTTTGAGGAGTGTGTGATAAGTGGACAATGCAGTATCTCATCATATGACATAAGCCCAACAATTATTTTCTAGTTTAACAGAGAAAGACTCAAGACTACAGGCTAGGCTTGGTGATGATGCCAAGTACTTAGTAGTAGGAGTTGGTACTATTCCCTTCCAACTCAAGTAAGGAAACTCTTTAGATTTGATGATGTGTTTTTTTTCCAAGTCTTAAGAAGAACTTTCTTTCAGTTTTGATTATTGAGGATAATGGCTATGTAATTGGGCTCAAGCACTGGTAGGTCCCCATCAGACTAAAGGAAACTAGCTCAAATCCAACATAGGTAATAGGGATTAGGGAAGGTAATCTTTACAGGTTGTAGGGTGAACCTGTTTGAGCCCTAGTTCATAATAGTGATAGTTTGTGCAAGTTGTAGCATAATAGGATGGGGCACCTACATCGTAGAGTGTTTCCTATTCCAAGGGAGATAGTTATAGGTCTTCCAGATTTCAATGTCGAGCAATAGGGAGTATGGAGAGGGTGCACACTTGGAAATCATGCCAAGTATACTTTCCTAAGCAACGAGCATAGGTCTAAGGAGACTTGAGATCTAGTGCATTCAGATGTTTGTGAAACGATATCAATAACATCAATTTTAGGAAGCATGTATTATGTTTTCTTCATTGATGACTTCTCTCGCAAGACTTGGTACTATTTCCTAAAGACCAAGGATGAGGTCCTTAGTAGGTTTTAGGAGTTCAAAGCATTAATTGAGAACCAGATAGGGAAGAAGATAAAATTATTGAATTCGTACAATGGGAGTGAGTATACCTCCAAGGATTTTGAGGGTTTCTACAAGTAGGTATGAATCAAAAGGGGTTGATTGTTCTATATAATCCATATAAAAATGGGGTTGTAGAGTGGAATAATAAATCCATCATAGGGTATGCTAAAGTTGTGATTCATGACCAAGACTTACCAATGTTTCTTTGGGTAGAGGAATGAAACAAAAAAATCTACATCCAGAACTGATGTCCTCATAGGATCTTAGAGGACATAACACCAAAGGAGTAATTCACTAGTGTGAAGCTAGAGGCGAGTCATTTATGTATATTTGGTTGTCTAATTTATATCCATGTACTGGTAGAGAAGAGGACCAAGTTGGATCCTTCCATCATGAAGGGTTTATTTGTGGGTTATAATGAGAATTCAAAGTCCTATAGAGTCTATATTCCAGAGAAGAGGGAGATAGTAGTGGGGAGGGATGTAAAGTTTGAGGAATACTTTGCATCCAAAAATTATCATGAGCCTATTCTAATGGCAGAGGATGAGGAGTAGGAAACTTGGAAGGTTAAGCCAGGGTCACCAGTGACTTCCAAAGCATTACAACAATCTTTAGGTGAAAAGGAGAAGACAATGTCCCCTTCCACTTTTGTTAGGAGACCTCGATGGTTCACTTAGACATCGAGGGATGCTCAGAAGTATGTTGAGGCTCTTAGGGGCACGTTTATGGAGAGAAGACCTCTGAAGAAGTTTCCAAACTACATGGAACTGATTAAAAACATTATAGATGATGAGACTTCTAGTTATCAGGAGGTATTATACCAATATGTATGATGGGATTCCATGGTGGAGGAGTACACATCCTGTTAGAATATAATGGATTTGTTTGTTTTACCATTGAAAATATCACTATTTTCACCCAACCATAGGATGAATCCACCCTCCGAACACCTTAACCTTGACAGACAATCACTCTGGAAGAAAACCCTAGGCTAGATAGCCAAACAAAGGGTAGCGCACCTTTCCCAAAGGATAGCACACCAACAAGAGTTGATCAGATATTACAAACCCTAACCAAGAGATATCCCAAGCCAAACATGATCTACTAGCTGCAGCAGCTGCAATGGCTGCTCTCCTCCAAACCTGCGCACAAAATTGGGCACTGCAGTGCGCACAAGTGTTTCTCTGGAATTCTGAGACTGCCTGCCATAATGAAGACTAGCCTCCTGTATTTATAGTAATTCTAGCTAACTGCCTAGGCCGACTTCTCATTCTGGGCATCTGTCTATTCAGTATATATTATCTCTTCTTGTTGACTTCTTCTCTTGGAGGCTAATAACCTAATACAAGTTATCTTCTCGAGCCGACATGTCTTCTAGGGTTATTAACCAACTCATTAGGGTTTCTTCTTGCTTCCTGGAGTATTCTATTCTTGTCAGGTTTACACGTGGAGGTAAATACCTCCCACAACTACCATAATATCAACACTCCCTCCTAACTAAGGAGGTATTACAGGTAATGGTCTTGAGCACAAAACATACCATTCCCCCGGTAGAATCAACATAGTTGTATAGACTATCTTATGACTATATCATGAGCACCATCATCACCATCGGTGTCATCAACTGCATCATCTATCGAAACCATACTCTATCTGAGTAATCAGACATGATGCTCACTCCACAGAGTGACACAAGAACCATTCTTCTAATCTAGAAGAATAAATGTTCTGAACCATTTTCTGTCTGGGAAATATTTGTTCATTGATCATCCATCTAGCTTATAATCATTTTCAACACTGCTGATAGTCTTCAAGTTAATTGGAACAATATCATTCAATAGAACATAAATGTGTCCATCCATATTAGTAAACAACTACAATCTTGTGGTATACTACCACACCAAGTATTACACATATACTTGATCAAACAGTGGAACACATCCACCACAGTAGTATACATATATTGTTTAGAGACATACGGTCTTCATAACAATCATCTGATATCAACCTGCATAGAAACAATGTTACAATATGAACTGAATCATCTAGGCCATTCTTCTAGTCACATCTGTGAGATCTCGGAAGAGTATCTGCCCTAGAAAAGATAAGACATCAATGATGAGATATTTGGACTATTCTTCTCAAGCAAGGAAGAATAATTGTCCTGATTTCTAAGCCTAGACCATTCCCCACCCTGGGCCATTCCTCCGACACTAAACAAAGTGTAACCTGGAGAGAATAAGTCTTCCCTAAGGAATGTCTGTACCTAATTTTTTAACCTAGACCATTCCCCACCCTAGGCCATTCTTCCAGCACTAAACAAAGTGCAACCTGGAGAGAATGAATCTGCCCTAAGGAATGATTGTCTTAACCATTTCCAAAGGAAATGACTGTCCTGCACCAAACTCCAAAATGGACCATTCCCCATGTTAACCATAATGGGAAATCATTGTCCGGCGAGGCGGGCTAGTCTTCTTGAGTAACCCTCAAGAAGAGAGATTTCCCTAAACCACTTCCCATGTTAACCACAATGGGAAGTCATTGTTTATGGTACATCAACAATCTGGACCATTTTCTGAACTAGAAAATGTTTGTCCATCAGAAATCTCAATCCACTTTTCGAACTGGAAAGAAACTGCTCATCCTGGACCATTTTTCAAACTGAAAAATGATTGTCGATCAATCAATAATACATTAGTGATCCCTCCCAACCTGGGAGTCATCTCTTCCTTTTTCAATAAGGAAGTTGCCTCCACGAGCTCCAACTTGAGTATGCAAACTCTTTCATCTTGGACAAAATCTTTACCAAAATGTCTGCTTATCTGCTCATCTATGGAGATATGTATTGGAGAACCACTTTCTCCTTTATGGAATTCATCACGGATAATGTAATGCTTGATTTCAAATGTACTTTGGTCTAGAACGTTGGTTTTCTCTGAAGGCTTCATGTAGCTCTGATCAATAAAGTATATCATTGTTTGGAAAACTGGAACATATCCATGTGGCACTTCTTCTGTCATCATGAGATATGAGCTTCTGAGTAATCATATTGATACAATATCTATGTTATAGAAAATATTCACCACACTTATGTTGTGCATTAGAGGTTCTCCACCAAGTTATCTTCTTCCATCTGCATACAAGGGTCTCTTTCTGGTATGATTCAAAGTCTTGAGGTTTCTCTTCATACGCTCTTTTTTCAATTGATCTAGAGAACATTCTTTGCATTCATATAATGTAGAACTCCAACCCATGGATATTGCGGATGATATAAAGACTCATGTAGAGGTATGTTTGGTTTACTGGAACAAGTAATTGTCATAGTCTTCTCCCTCCATTTGGGAGAACCTCTAGTTCTGGATCTTGCAATGCTTTCACATATACATTGTTATTCGTAATAACTTTCAGCTCCTCTACTTGATTGCTTTTCGTGAGTTCATATCAAGTTGGTAATCTTGTGATTCTTAATACAGTGACTAGTTGTTCTAGCTTCTCTTTATTTCTTGGAATCTTCATGTTCTTTCTGATGTTTTTCTTTAGCTCTTGGGTCCATGGAGTTTCTTATAGATTCCATGCCCTAAAGATTCCACTTATTCCTTTCATTATAGGATCATGGATGTGGATGGAAAACCGGGGATACTTTAAGGCTTCTCTTTGAAGAATACTTCCTCTGAGATTGAACTAAACATGTACTGTCTTTCATGGCTGCTACCATGGATATATACTTCATCATCTTCAATGGATCATAGGATTAGCTCCCTCCTAATCCTTGATTCATGTATGAGTGAATATAATAGGCTCCCTCCATCTAATAGAGTCCACACTTCTGTCTGCATCCTTATTGTCTTCTGCAATATATAATTGGCTCCCTCCGTCTAACAGAGTCCATGCTTCCGACTTATTGTCTTGTGCAAAATTTCATAAGTCTTTCTCCAATTTCCTCTTGATTGATTATGATTTTGACTTATCTTGTGATAGCTTCCACATGATTTGTTTGATGTATTTCATCATTTCATGTGTATTATCTTACTTGTATAATGATAGCAATCCTTATCTTGTTGTTCTTCCATAGGTATAGTTCTTCTTGGAACACATCATCTTCCAAGAGATAGATATACAAGATATGTACAGAGATGATGCAAACAAGATATGTACACGAACTAAGAGGAGTATTGTTACCTTCAGAAGAATAAGTCTCTTTCATCCTGCTTAGTCTTCTTTGTAAATTCCTTTTCTTAGGAAAATGATGCTTCATGTTTCTCCTTCCTTTTCTTTAGCTCGGGACAATGATTCTAGTAGTGAACATACTTTCAACAGTTGAAGCATTGTATTTCTAAAATATATTTCTCTTGATTTGGCTTCCTCCTTGAACCAAACTTCCTTTTGTTCCTAAAGTTCTTGAATCTTGCTGTGAAGGATTGATCATCATACTTATTTTGGGGTTTCTCTTTTGCACTGATCCTGGATTCTTAATGAGCACAACAAGTCCAAATTTCTTCAAATGTAGGATACTCCTTTCTTATGTTCATGCTTGTGGAAAATGCATCCCACATCTTGGGAAGACCATTGAGTACTATGTTTACCAATTCCTTCTCTGAAATGATCTCTTAAATAGCTTGTAGTTGATCTCTTAACTGGGAGATCCTCACAAAGTATGATGTTATGTTATCACCATCATTCATCTTCATGTCACAAAGCTCATTCTTTAGACTCATTATTTGTTCAATGTTTCTGACTGAGAAGAGGTTTGTTAGGGCATCGTACATCTTCTTTGATGAGTCAAGATGGGAGATGTAGGGTATCAAGTGGTGTTTTATAGAGTCCACTATGATACTCAGGGCATTGATGTCACCGTCTTTGAACTTCTCCATAACTATAATGTTCTGCGATTCCTTCTATTTTCCTTCTTCAAACTCTGGTTCCACGATCTTTCCTTTCACGATATCCAACACTTTATTCTTGGAAAGGATGAGGTCAATCCTTGTCTTCCACACTATGAAGTTAGAAGCTCCATCTAACTTTTTTTCTGACTTCATAGAGTAAGTCATGGCTACTTTGACTTGGTCAACCCTAGATCTGACCAAAAACTCAAACTTGACATCTTGGCTTGCTGAGAGTATCAGGAGATGCTCTAGTCTAGGGTGCACTGATATATCTAGAAATTAGGTCAATCCCTTCACTTAAGGTGCCTCAATGAGAGGATTAGGGTTTCTGCAATTGCACCTGCTAGTAACCCCAGCGACAGTGCTATGGTGACTGCCCCTACTAGAAACCCTAGTGACAATTCTTCAATGAGCTTAATATCCTTACAACTATGTTTCCTTCTAGCAGTTAGACTGAATGAAGGAGGTGTGGTCTCATAACCTGTTAGAATATAATGGATGTGCTCATTTTACCATTTACAATATCGCTATTGTCACCCAACCATAGGTCGAAGCCACCCTCCAAGCTCCTTAACCTTGACAAAGAATCACTCCAGAAGAAAAACCTAGGCTAGATAGCCAAACAAAGGGTAGCACACCTTTCCCCAAGGATAGCGCACCAACAAGAGCTGATAAGATACTCCAAACCCTAACCAAGAGATAGTCCAAGACAAACATGATCTGCTAGCTACAACAACTACAATGGCAGCTCTCCTCCAAACCTGCGCACAAAACTGGGCACTGCAGTGCACACAATTGCTTCTCTGCAATTCTGAGACTGCCTGCCTGAATGAAGACTGGCCTCCTATATTTATAGTAATTATGGCTAACTGCCTGGGATGACTTCTCATTCTAGGTATCTATATGTTCATTATATATTATTTCTTCTTTTCGACTTCTTCTCTTGGAGGCTAATAACCTAATACAAGTTATCTTCTTGAGCTGACATTTCTTCTAGGGTTATTATCCAACTCATTAGGGTTTCTTCTTGCTTCCTAAAGTATTATATTCTCATCAGGTTTACACATGGAGGTAAATACCTCCCACAACTACCATAATATCAACACCTCCATCATGAAGAATGATGTTTGGAACATAGTGCCAATATAAGAGGGGAAGTCAATAGTGTGTTTTGGGTGTCTATATAAGATCAGACATGCAATAGATGGAAACATTTAGAAGTTCAAGGTGAGGTTTGTGGAAAGAGGGAGTGGACTATGATGAGACATTTTCTCCAATCACTAGGTACACTTTCATTAGACTAGTTATGTCCTTAGTTTCATTTATAGGATGGAGGATATATCAAAAGGATGTAAAGACAAATTTATTTAATGGGAACATTGAGGAAGAATTTTCCATAGAGAAACCTCAATACTTTGAGGTAAATGGGAAGGAGTCTCATGTCTATAGGCTTAATAAGGCTTTGTATGGACTCAAGAAGGCACCGAGAGCATGGTATTCTAGGATAGATGGATATTTGCAGAGTATGGGATTCACCAAAAGAGAAGCAAATCCTAATTTATATTATATATTTGTTGGGATTGATATGTATGTTTTGGTGTTGTATGTATATGAATTGTTTCTTGTATGTTAATATAATCTCATTGCAAGGCAAAAAAAAATATGATAGTTGAGTTTAAGATTAAGGACATTTGCATGATGCATTACTTCTTGGGTTTGGAGGTTTGGTAGAGACCAGGGGAAATTTTCATTGGGTAAGGTAAGTATGTATTTGAGATCTTGAAGAGGTTTTATATGGAGTATTTCAAAACTACAACCACACCCTTGATCACTAACTTTAAAAATTTGACTCCTCAAATTCGGAGTTGGTGGATTCCACGGTGTACATGCAACTAATAGATTATTTGATTTATTTGGTCAACAATAGACCATATATGTTTCACAGTAAATACCTTGAATCATTTCATGGTGGAGTCGAGGAAGAAGCATTGGGTAGTAAAAACATGTGTTGGTTACTTGAGGGTCATAGTGGAGTATGATATGAGATATCCTAGAGATGGTGAAGTGAAGTTGTAGGGGTATACAAACTCATATTGGGAAGAAAATATAGTAGATAGGAAGAGCACCTTAAGGTATTTCTTTAGCTTGGGATCAATGATGATATCTTGGTTCAACAAGAATAATACTTTGTGGAACTTAGATTTGGTAAAGGTAGAATATGTGGTTGTTGATATTACTAGTTGTGAGGTCATCTGGCTTCACAATTTACTTGTAGAATTGTTTGATCAATATTTGGATCTCACAATCATTTACTGCAATAATCGGAGTTGTATCAAACTCTCCGAGAATCCAATTTTTCATGATAGGTTCAAGCACATAGAGATCATATATCACTTCATGACCAATTCATCATCCTACTCTCTTTCTTTACACAAGAACAACTCTACATCCAATTTGGTTTACATATATATGACCATTACACCCCTCTCAAATCCAAGAGTTTGATCACCTTAAATAGTATTACAGTCTACTACTATTTAAGGTGATCAAACTCTCATATTTGAGAGGTGTGTAATGGTCATATAGATGTAAACCAAATTGGTTGTAGAGTTGTTCTTGTGTAAAGCAAGAGAGTAAGATGATGATTTGGTCATTATGTGTACAACTCATGTCCTTGTACACCTGACTTCACAAAAATATTTATTTTGGAGTGTGATGCATCGGGCCATGGAATTGGTGCAATTTTAATGGAAGAAGGAAGGCTCATTTCCTTTTAAAGAAACCCACTTAAAGGAAAAAACTTACTTAAGCCCATTTGTGAAAAATAAATGTTGGTCATACTACATGCAATTAATAAATGGCACCCATACCTAATAGGAAGACACTTCAAATTAAAAACATATCATTGTAGTTTGAAGTACTTCTTGGAGCAACAATTGTCTTTAGAAGAGCAACAAAAATGGGTTACAAAGAATCTAGGTTATGACCTTGAAATTATCTACAAGAAAGGAAAACATAATATTGTGGCAGATGCACTTTCAATTAAAGAAGAAGAAATAGAGGGTTCACTATGTGCTATTTTTATTTCACGATATGATTTAGTGAAAGAAGAAAGATCAAGAGGTATGCAAGATCATTCAACAACTACTAGAGGACGCCAGTGCATTAGATAAATTTATATGGAAGAATGATTTTTTATGGTATCATGATCACTTATGTTTATGTAAGAATTCTCAACTCAAATAAAAGGTCCTTCTAGAATAACGCATTTCTCTTAAAGGAGGATATTCATGGTTCTTTAAAACTGACCACATGATCAAGAAGGATTTTTTCTAGGAAGGTCTTAAAATTGATGTTCAAATTTTTGTGTCTGAATGTGTGGTCTTTCAATAGAATAAGGGAGATATAATCAACATGATAGGTATCTTACAACTATTATCTATACCAAGTCAACATTGGGAAGAAGTTTTAATGAATTTTATTACATTTTTACCCAAATCTAAAGGAAATACTGTCATCATGGCAGTAGTGGATCAACTGACAAACTATGCCCATTTTGTTTTCCCTCTTTTTCATCCTTTTAAAGCAAGAACAATAATTGTATCATTCATGGAAACAATTCAAAATATATATGGAGTCCCCAAGATTACTAAGTAACAGAGATCCAATTTTCACTGGAATTTTGGGACTGAATTATTGTCTTGTTTAGATACTCAGTTGGTTCACAACTCATCTTACCATCCTCAATCTGATGGGAAGACTAAGATTGTGAATAAAATTCTAGAAGGGTATTTTTGGTGCTTTGCATCTAATAAACAAACACAATGGGTCAAGTGGTTTCCCTTGGCAGAATGGTGGTACAACACATAATTTCATACATCATAAAAAAATGTCCCCATTTTTGGCACTTTATGGATATCATCCTCCATACATCGCATCGCCCTTGAAAGGACTACAAAGGTTCATGCAACAGAGGACCACATAGGGAACCAACAAGAGATTCTCAAACTATTGAAGCATAACTTGGTGTTGGTATATAAAGATGTCCTAAAATATAACCTCTATGCATCATCCGAAGGTAGGCACTTGCACAAGCATTTTACTTGTTGCCTACTTAGGTTATTACCTTCTGATTTCAATACCTCTTCTCCAGAGATGCAACCCTTGCAAAGACACATCAATCGTAACAAAAGGAACGACAATTGTTCCGTTCAAATGAACAACACTACTTACAAAAGGAACACCAATTGTAACAAGGGAACAACAGTTGTTCCATTCAAATGAACAACACTACCTGCAAAAGGAACAACAATCGTGACAAGGGAACGTCAGTCATTATATTGGTCTGAACTAATGTTGTATTAATTGAGTTGTAGTACTTGCCCAACTATTTAATTTGTCAATCCGAGGATCGTAAACTTACGAAGCACACACAAAGTATATGCAGGACTAAAGTGGGACTATTATAATCTAATGTTTAAACTACAACTGAAATTGAATCACTAATCTATTGCAGGAAATTGAAACACACGACTTGGAATTGAAATTAATCTAGGAATGGGAAATTGTATAAATGAAATTAATCTAGGAATGGAGAACTACATGAAGGAAAAGAAAATACAACATGTGACGAGTTGAATGGGACAACAACATATGAGAGCTCTCACCAATGAAGCAATCTTATATTATAATAATCAAATCAATCTTCATAACAAAATAATGAAAGCATGAAAACCAAAACCATGAATCAAAGCTAATAATCCCTTTCTCTTTCAAATCCTAATGACTACTCTAATTCCATCCTAATTGAATCCTCATGAAGAGAGAGCAATCTCTTTTATACATGAGAGACTTGAAGATAAGATAACCATCTCATAATTATAGATCCAATTTTCTCTCAACCTATTTCCCATTATTACAAAATATAATCCCTTCAAATCCTCACACATATCTCTCATACATCTTGGATAAGATATTCCAACCAAATCTCCATGATATTCTCCTTGGAATATGCTTCAATTATCTCCTCAAATCTTGAAATGGTGGATGAAATATTCAAGAAGTCCTTTTGATTTAATCCTTCACACATTCCTACACATTACAAAGCTCACACATTTTTGAGATATATATGAAAACATGTCAATTTTCTAACATTTAATCACAAATTCTCTTTTAATACTAAAATGAATAAAGTGGAAAATAATAAGGTGAAACCCAAGTATATTTATGAAATGATATCGTGAAAGGTTAATGGGGTGATGAAATGTGAAGAATAATGAAGGGAAAGGTGGATGAAAATAGGACATTTCTGAGCCCCAACACTTGGTTATGGCACAAAATAGGATGAACAACAAGCAAATCAACATCGCAATGAATGGGTATTTTTTAGGCTACAACCATATAAATAGTTGTCCCTTAGGCAAGAAAATAAGGACAATAAATTAGCACCCATATATTATGACCCCTATAATGTGTTGCAAAGGATTGAAATTATGGATTACAAATTGGAGTTTCCTCCATCTTTACGTGTACATCCAATCTTCCATGTTTCTTTCTTAAAGAAGGTATTGGCGACAAGATCCTAGTCCAAACTATGTTACTAGAGATTAATGAAGAATGAAAAATCATACTAGAACAATAAAAAATATTTGAAACAAGGATTAAGTGACTGAGAAATTGAGCAATTACTAAGTACCTCTTCAAATGGAAGAACCTACTAGTGGAAGAGGTGACATGGGAAGATGAGTTATTCATGCAAAAACACCCACAATTAGTTACGTCTTGAGGACACCACTTGTCTAAAGGGGAAGTGCATGTTAATTCCTAGACAAAGCCCTGTGTTAAGTATTAAACCCCTTATTAACCCCTATATAGTGAATTATTACATTTCTAGTGTTATATTTGTATGTAGGCTAGAACCCTTAGTTGTACCCCTTCATTATAATTGTACCCTTTGTCTCCTATATATATACCAAGAAGACCTAGTCTTAGGATAATCTCATCTTGTATAGTGAATATATTGTAAAAGGAGGTTTCCCCCTTGAAGTGGACTATTATTCATTGATTTTTTATCATTCTCAAAGCATTGGTTCATAACGCATAATACCACCAAGGAAAAGAAACTCCTACAAGGCTCTATCTCTCTCTCAATCAAAACCACAGTTCCCAAGAGTTCAAACCAATGAGTCATCTATCATAAAATCCAACAAGGAAAATCCTCCAAGGATCTCACTTATCCCTCATTCAACAAAAAGTTTATTCCCCTTAGTAAAATACAACATAAGGGGAGTTTTTTAAAGTTTTTTCCCTCTCTACTTAGTGGTATCTCAAGAATATTTTTCCTCTAATGCTCCAGTGTGAGAATGAAGAATCTATTCCATTGAAATTTCTCCATAGAATCATGGAGTGGTAGACCATTAGCTCTATTATGGATAATTCTCTACACAAACACCAAGTTGAAACTTTGCAGTTTTCTCCACAGATTATGGAAATTGCAATCATGGTTTTCCTTTCAAAACCAAGCCATTTCCTCCCTTCACAATATGAATATTACGAGAAATGTCGCTCAATTCAAATTTATAAATTGCACCTCAACCTTGAGGTTCCCTATATCTCTTTCTTGTGAAATTCCATCCTTAAGGTTGGATCTAAAATATAATTTGCAACTATGTATATATATATATATATTTCACTTCTATCTATCCAACCAAATACACAAGGTAATCCAAGAAAATAAACATCGAACAATTGTACTTCAAGTGAACTATGTTTTCAACTCTTAGGGAACAAATCCAAACATACAACATGTATGAAAATTACTTATTAATAATGAATATCTTGCAGTGAAAAATATGCTCTCTTAGCTTCTATATACTTTTCAAATCACTCAACAAAATCTACTAACTATTCATGATAACCCAACATACCAAATGATCCTAGAAACTACTCATTCACCTTGAAAATATAAGCTAAAAATTAGATCTGCAAGTACACAAAATTTGGACAAAAAATTACACTTCATACATATGTAAGAATTAAGTTACAAGCACCTACCAACAACTTATCACAGGTTGGTACAAGATAACCCCTCAATATTATCACAAGCTAGGACTCTCTAATGCCTCCAAACAAGAAAAGTACAAAGAATTGACACAATTTCATCTTCAAGATACAAGATATAGTTACCAAACTAATGAGAACTATGATATCAAACTAAGAACTCTAGTGATAAAAACCCACATTTTGGTGTCAAAAATACTAAAATCGGCCCCTAAAGTGAAGTGCTCTCTCTCCAAGGTGTACACATTTCAAGACAAGGATCCTTAAGTGGTGTGTTTTCCAAGTATGGGATCCAAGTGTCAAGGACTCCTTGGCACAAGGCTCCTCACTCTCTAATGCAAGCATCCAATTCTCTATCGCTCCTCAACATATGTGTCTTGGGTCCACATATAACCCCAAGTGATGTTCTCTCAACCCAAGCATCCTTGATTCAAGTGCTCATTCACATAAATAATTCCAGGTGGTCTCAACGCTCTTAACGCTAAGTTCCCTACCTCTTAGTGCCCATCACTCCTCCTCTAAGGTATATCTAAAACCCATGTAAGAAACCATACTCCTCAACACATGTCTCATATAGAAGATATTGGTGCCACATAATAGAACCACCTCATCAAGGATTGTGCCACATATAGCACCAATTCCAAGGTAAAGAAAGCACATATAGAGGCTTCTCCAAATGTCATCAACCAAAATTTCTAAGATACAAATAAGGGGATAGGGTTTCACCATGTAATATACCAGATATAAAATGTATGCAGAACAGAAATAAAATGCTAGTAATGGCAGAATAACAACAATATAACCAGAACATTCACCACAATAACAGTAAAATGATATAAGAATAACAACAAAAATAACACTTTGAATATGAAATTAATGTTCACGGGCCTCTTCGAGGGGGCAACCTCCAGTTGAGTAGAGCTATATTACAACAATATCCAATCTAGGGTTCTCATACCCTCGACTCCTATTTATACTAAAAAGAAGCATCTAGAGGAAGATCCTTCTAGAAGCGAAAGCTTCTATTAGGTCTTCTTACATCCACCTTATTCTATTTTATTGAAAGGCCTTATTAATATTGACCTTTATTACATCTGAATATATTGTTCTACCTATGTGTGGGTTAGGGCCCTAACATGTCCGCCCCCTTAAAAACAACCTTGTCCTCAAGGCTTGAGATGAGGAAATTGTTATAGAATGGTAGCTGGTTCCCAAGTGGCATCTGCTAGAGTTGTATATTTCCACCGGACTAGCACTTCCTTGATGGTTCTCTGACGTAGGTGACGCTCACGCTAGTCCAAAAATGCTTCTGGTTGTAGCCAAATGGATCCTTCTTCAACTAAATCTGGAAGGTTGGTTTGAATTTGGCACTTAGCTCCAATGACCTTCTTTAAGCATGAAACATGAAAAACAGGATGTAGCTTTGAATGGTTGGGCAAAGATAACTGATAGGTGACTTTTCCCACACTCTTGAGCATGGTATGAGGACCATAAAATTTTGGCACTAGCTTCTGACAACGCTCAGTCTTGAGGGAAGTTTTCTTGTAAGGTTGCGGTCGAAGAAACACCTGATCCCCTTCTGCAAATTGACGTTCAGAGTGACCTTGATCTGCTTGTTGCTTCATGCAATTCTATTCCATGACCAAGTTCTCTTTGAGGGTACGGAGAATAGCCTCTCGAGATGTAAGTGTTAGGTCAACTGCCTAGACCTTCGAGGCACCCAGTAAGTATGACAGAATTGAAGGTGGCTTCTATCCATATACCGCTTCAAAAGGAGTCATGTGTGTAGTTGTATGGTATGAAGTGTTGTACCACCATTCAACTAGGGGTAATCATTGAGCCCACTGATTTTTCTTTTATGAGGAAAAACACCTCAAATATGTTTCCAAACACTTGTTGACAACTTCCATTTGGCCATTAGTCTGGGGATGATAAGTTGTGTTGAGATGCAATTCTCTGCCTTGTATCTTGAACAGTTCTTGCCAAAAATTGCTTGTGAAAGTTGGGTCGCGATCAGAAACAATAGAGTGCGGCATGCCATGAAGCTTGAAGACCTGATCCATGAATATTTGAGCCACCATGGATGCTATAAATGGGTGTTGAAGGGAAAAAAAATGAGCATACTTGGAAAGGTGATCAGCAACCACCATGATGTCGGATTTATTTCCCGATTTGGGTAAGCCGGTAATAAAATCCATAGAGATATCTTGGAGTGGTTGTAGTGTGCCTGGCAATTTGAATGTTTCTCCCTTGTTGTGTTGACACACATCACATTCATCTACAAAATTACAAATGTCCTGTTTCATACCATCCCAGAAAAAGGAACGTTTGACCCTGTCATATGTTTTGGTGAACCCGGAGTGCCCTGCTGTGGGTGTAGCATGAAGCTCAGAAAGTACCATGGATTTAAGCTTTGATTGTTTACTTAAATAAAAATGGCCTTTGTATTGAAGTTCCTCATGGAGCCAAGAGTACCCTGGGGAAGCTGGAGCATTGGACTACAATTGTTGGATCAACTGCGAACTTTTGGGATCTTGTAGCCATTCCTGGCGAATGGCTTGGAGCCAATCTGGTACAATGAATGAAAGAGAAAAAAGGGCTCCTTCATCTTCATATTTTCAGGAAACTGCATTTGCAACCACATTGTCTTTGCCTTTCTTATAAATGATCTCATAATCATATCCAAAGAGTTTAGTCACCCATTTTTGTTGTTCTGGGGAGGAAATGCATTGTTCCAGAAAATATTTGAGGCTTTGATGGTTTGTCTTAATTCGGAACCATTGCCCCAATAGATAAGGATGCCACAGATCCATGGCATGTAGAATAGCCAACATTTCCTTTTCATATATGGATTTTCCCAGATTTCTTTAAGATAATTGCTTGCTGGTAAAGGCCAAAGGTCAACCCTCTTGCATAAGGACAACACCAATTCCTTTCCCTGAGGCATCACATTCCAACACAAAGGTCTTTGTGAAATCAGGAAGGGCGAGGACTGGAGTGGTGCACATGGCCATATTCAAGGTTTGAAAAGCTTGAGCAGTGACTGGAGTCCAAGTGAAAGAGTTCTTTTTTAGGAGAGCAGTGAGAGGTGCTGCAATCTTCCCATAATTCTTAACAAACTTGCGATAATACCCTGTTAAGCCTAGAAATCCACGCAATCTCTTAAGATTCTTTGGGTGAGGCCAGTCTTGCATAGCTTCAATCTTTTTAGGATCCACCCTGATGCCATCTTTGCTAACCAGATGACCCAAGTATTCTACTTCTGAGGTGCCAAAAGCACATTTAGACTGTTTTAGGAAAAGTTGGTGTTGAGAGAGTAGATGGAGAACTCGATCCACATGAGAAAAATGGTCTGTCCAGGTTTTTCTATAGATGAGGATATCATCAAAGAAAACTAAGACAAAATGGCAGAGAAAATGATGGAAGACATGATTCATGAGGCTTTGGAAGGTGGAGGGGGCATTACACAAGCCAAAGGGCATGAACAAA
The DNA here is from genome assembly GCA_009831015.1 of Picea engelmannii. Classification (NCBI taxonomy): domain Eukaryota; kingdom Viridiplantae; phylum Streptophyta; class Pinopsida; order Pinales; family Pinaceae; genus Picea; species Picea engelmannii. The sequence continues at coordinate 4,969 of ML835331.1, read as the reverse complement.
AACTCATAGTGTCCCTCATGACTTCTAAAGGAAGTCTTGGGAATATATGCCTCTTTCATAAGAATTTGGTGGTAGCCCAAACAAAGATCCAGTTTAGTGAAGAATTGGGCGCTGCTCAATTCATCCAGGAGGTCATCAATGACAAGAATGGGGAATTTGTCTTTGATGGTAAGTTTTTTGAGGGCACAAAAGTCAAGACACATTTTCCAAGAACCTTCTTTCTTCAGGGCCATGACCACAGGAGATGAATAGGGGATCATACTAGGGTGGATAATGCCTGCATTAAGGAGTTCCTGGACCATTTTCTCAATTTCATTTTTTTGGTAAAAGGGGCGATGATACAGACAACTATTGGGAGGAAGGCTTCCTGGTACAAGGGGAATGGAATTATCATGAACACCACAGGAAGGAGGGAGGCCTTGTGGAGTGGAAAAGACCAATTGATGTTTAGAAAGGATGGCTTGGAGGTCTTGCAGTACCGAGGGTGTCCCTGTTGCTTGTATGGCATGGAGTTGGGCGATAACACCAAAATGACCCTTTTTGAGCATCTTTTCCATGCGATGGGAACTAATGATCTCAAGTGAATCGACAGTGATGCCTTGGAACTTATATTGGTGGCCCTCCTGGTCGAATTGCATGGTTAAGTCTTTAAAATCCATGAGAATGGGACCCAAATTCCTTAGCCAGTCTACACCCAACACAATGTCACAACCTCCCATGTCAATAGCAAACATATGGGATTTCAAGTAGTAGTCACCAATTTGGAGACACACATTTTCAAAACGCCCTCCACATTTCATGGAACCACCATTGGCAATCACAATTTGGAAATTATTGATGACATGGATGTAGCAATGAGTTTATTGGGAAATGCGATGATGAATAAAATTATGGGTGCTTCGACTATCAACCAGAATGATGACCTTTTGATGCTTGATGTAACCAATTATCTTGAGGGTTTGGGGAGTGAAGAATCCAGTGAGAGCATTGAGGGAAATGACTGGTTCTACTTCGAGAGGGTCTGAAGGAGGGGTTATGTCAGTGGAATCAGGTGATTCAGACATAGAGGGGTTTTCTTCATCTTTTTCTGAAATATCCTCGGAGATGGCCATAAAAATCTTTTGTTATTTACACTTGTGGCCGAGGAAATATTTGTCAGCACAATTATAACAAAGGCCTTTGAGTTGGTGTTCAGCCATTTCAGCCCGGGTCAATTTTTGGATCTTTAGTGGAGCAGAGGGAGTAGTGGGATTTACTGGTTTAGGGCGAGGGATTAAGGAGGGTTTGTGGTTTTGAGAAGATACAACCTGTTGTGCTTCTTTATCTCTTTTGGTAGCCTCCACCCAACTCTCGGGCTGAGCCATGAGGACATGGGCCCAAATTTCATCCTTGAGGCCGCTGATAAAATACTCTCGGAAAAAGTCATCAGACATGCCCTCTATTCTAAAAGCCAGGCGCTCAAAGGTAGCTATAAATTCTTCCACTGTTCCTAATTGTTTCATCTTTTTCAAACAACCCAAATGGTTGGTGTGAATGTCAAAGCGTTCATAAATCTCTGCCACAAATTGTGTCCAAGCAATATACCCTTGACGAGAATTTTTTCTCCATTGCCACCATTGCCAATGTTCTTGATCTAGATGGAGAACACCATACTGTAGTTTGGCCAAGTCATTTTTGATGTTGTATAAAGAGAAGTAATGTTCCATTTGGGTTACCCAACCCGTGGGGTCTGAGCCATCAAATTTGGTCACATCCACCCGTGGAAGGCGTAGGTCACGTTGAAAGTGATGGTTCTACAAGGTATGGGAATGAGAGGAATGGTCACCTTCAGTATGTGGGGGTGAGGAAGAGGAAGGGTTATCTGTAGGGATATGCAGTTTGGTGTAGAGTGCCAAAAAGACTGATTCAAGCTGGGTGGTGAGGTATTGTTTGTTTTCACCCATTGAGGACTGCATGGTTGTATTGATGGTGGAAACATTGGCACCGAGTTGTTTCACTTCTTGTTGGATCTCAATGAGACTAGATTGCAAGGTGTTGAAGAGATCTTCCAAGTCTTGGCTACGAGTATGGGCCATGAGGATGGGGGAACTGAAAAGGGGCAGGCGGGGTAAAAATATTTTTGCTGAAAAAATGATATGGATGAATGTTATAAGGGAGAAGAGATGAATCCAATGGAATAGGTCTGAAATAATGGTGAAAAATTTTCCAGATTTATACTCCGGTCTGAAGAATACTGCAGAGAGGAAATGCCCAAATGCTTAACCAGAAAGAAATGTGTATTTACTTGGCAACCCAAACACAGTTGCATGAAAATAGATCTTGTTTGTTTTAATTTGTTTATGTTTTTGTCCCCAAGGGTTGTTAGCCTATGGCTTACCTTTACCAATCACTAAGTCTAAATTGTCACCTATATTTGTATTATTCATTTAGGATATTAGTAATATATCCTCAAGTGATGACTAATGAGTTAGTTAAGATTGCCTAGCCTAGTCATAATGC
>ML835330.1:20874-39056 GCA_009831015.1 Picea engelmannii | reverse complement strand
TGAATAATAAAATCTTTCTCTCTCTCGTTGGGTTTCCCCACATTGGGGTTTTCCTTGGCATTTGCCTAAATTTCTGAGTTTTTCATGGGTTATTGAATGCTGTCCATTGTGTTTATTTCCGCTGCATATTTGCTTAGCAATGTGTATTTCTGTTTATGGAAATTTCTGAATGTGGGTTTGAAACATTTCAGAAGTTCATGCAAGACAGTTATCTCTAGGTTGCTAAGTGTTTGACAGAATATTAGCTTGCTGATTTTTGTCATTAAAATTAACAATAATTTTGTAACCTACGTCTCTTTAATGGGACATCTCTACATATTGACTTTCACACAAGATTGAATAATCTGTTAATATCTTTCTCTGTTCTATGTATTGATTGGGTATGAGTATTCATATTATTGATCCAAAGGATGAGTAAGGATTGCTTCTCCCCCTCTTTTGGTTGCAGATGCACTTATTCGAGATATTGTTTCTTCACTGACTCTCTTCTACTCTCCAGGGTTCCCCCCTCCGGATAACCTACTTGTACATTCAGATTGTGTTTTTTCATTGCCTGTTGTATTTTCATTTTAGGGGGCCTACATCCCCCTTGTTTTTATATGGGATTGTTATGATTGGTGTAATCTCTAGTCCCTTTGACCTAGTTTGGCCTTTAGTGGACATTAATATAAATTTCATTTCATCTCTTTCTCTCTATCTCTCGGTGGATATTTCTGCATATGTGTTATGTGCGTATTTAATAATATTTTTGTTAAATTTTAATGACTTTGCTTTACTGGAATAAGAAACGTTTTATTCCCCCCCTTAGGGTATAGGGTTTCAAGTTACTCAAGTGCCCAAGGTTGGATACTTGTGCAATAATTATTAGATTTTAACTATCATCATACAAAAATATTACCAATGATTCAAATTTCTACAAAGATATATCATTTTCATAACAAAAAGTTCATAGATCAAGTCATAATGTTCAATTCATCTATTGAAAGGCCTACAAATAGAATAATATTCATCCATGTCATTTGTTGGCTCATTTGGAATGAAAGTTGAGCTAGCCCCAGAGTCACTGCTTTAACCATTATCAATATTATTATCAATGGGGCCTTCTAACATGTCTTTTGCATTCGCTTGCAACACCTCCAAAGGCAACTCATCCTTGTCACCATTTTGAGAACAGTCCATATTCCCACAACCTAGTGGGTCCAACAAGGTAGTTGGCCATTGTCAAGATAGAAGGTGAAGATTTGAGTGAACATACACCACATCTTGAGCTTTTTGAGAGGTTAGGAGGTTCCTCTTAACAAAATGGATGAACGAAACTCACTTGAGTTTCACTCACATGTTGATGAGCTAGTTCCCTGCAAATCAAAATGGACATGGTGCTATTAAAATTAAATAATAGAAACTTGAAAAAAGAATGTACATAACATTTTGATTTTTTAAATAAAAGATTCAAGATTGGTTTGGATTTACTTGCAAAATAAGATGAATAGCCACACAACCAAAGCCACAAAAATTTATAAGCCCAAGTCTTTTCTTGTTATATGTATAGTGCTCATTTGCAAAGCAACTCTCTAATCTCACATATTTTCCCAACCCAATTTTTAAGGTAGTATGCTCGTCACGATCTGAACACTTGTTGATGAAGTTGTTCCAATGTAAAAATGTCATTGAATGAAGATGGCTACGAAGTATCTTCCATATTGTGAGGCTAAAATCTCTCACTACATCCTTGGTTGCCATGTTGATCTGAGAATGTTCATCAAACATAATTTCATGAAGCTCGTCCCTCATCAGATCTTGGGCACTCAAATACATCAATTAGGCATGGTTGATCATCGTCAAACGTCCACATGGTATTCACAATAGGAGCAATGATGGTCACCATATCCTTCGCTTGCATCCAAAATTCCTAAGATAAATGACCAATGATAAGATCCTCAACTTATTTACCATCACCAGAATATGACTCATTCCACCCTTTCCATTGAATGGAAACTACCATATCTCTAAGAGGATATTATTGGTAGTATATTTTGGGTCAGTTGGATTGCCCCCCTAGAGCCTTAGCCCTAAGACGACCTTCTACTTCTAGCACCCACTCAGTTGAGTGATGACCTTGTTATCAGAGTTGCGTAGACATAGAGACATTGGGTGCATAGCGTTAGAATTGGCTAGTTCATAGTTTACTCTCACCAGCTTCGAATTGAGACAAATCATCATATCTCACATTCGAGTGGGATTCGTTGGCTGTGTCCCCTGCAGGAGGTTGAGTCAGAGAAGCACCTCATTTTCAGAGTCCCATTTACAATGAGATCAGAGGAAGTTTCCACTACCTTTACTAGGGATAAAGGGGTTACCTCACTACTTTCTTCCTCTATCCTCATTAAATGCTTATCTCTCTTTGTGAGTTAGGTGTTAGGAAATATATCTTCTAGCTTACGAGGACTTCCTCGAACAAACTCCATCAGGCGTATCACTTCTTTCTTTCCTTCTGTCCCATTTATTGGTGGCAACAAGCAACATGCAAAGACTCGTGATACTAGTTCTATTAGACCACGAACCTTATCTCACTTCTCGGCTAACATACCTGCCCCCATGAGGCCCTTGGGGAGATTTAGTTCCCAATATCAACATAGGCCAGTTGCTCACACCCCTATCCTACGAGGCACTAGTTTGTCATCATTAGAGTCTTTCTGGTGGCGTCGAGTGTTAGGAGAGTACTAGTAGATTGCTCCAAACTTCCTCCTAGGGTTCCACACTTAAATGATTTTAGACTTGGACTCTCCCTCGAGGACATTGTTAGACAATGTATTGGATTCTTCTCCATGGTTGATGATCTCGTAGGGATAGTTCCATCCTCTTCCTCCTTTATGTCCACCTCTATATTTGATATGGGTGTAGGGGCTTCCTTTTCTCCCTCATTCCTTACTCGTTTCTAGTGATATGCAGTCTTTTATCTTGTTATTTTTGGCTTTATGTTATTGTTTACTTCTCTCATTTAGTGGTTTAGCTTCTTTTATCTCGTGCATACCTTTTAGCATTTAGCTTATAGGAGTTGCTTTGGTACTCCTACAATTTATTATTACTAACTGTACTTTCGAGTCCCATTGACCTACCTTTTTGGTCATTCGTGGGCATTAATAAAATTATCTTATGTTAAGAATTTGTGCACTTTTAAGAGACCCTTCAACATAAAGGTTGGATGCAATTATTGTCTTTGCACTTTGCATAAGTTGCAAGGTGGCATAGTTTCAATAAATTCCCACAAGTGTTGCATGATTAATAATGAAGCTTTGTAATATCTTTCTTTCATTTACTCTTTGCCATATCATACAATGTTATCGATATCTTTAAGCAAAAGGTTCATGCAGTGAATAACAAAAGGAGTCCAAAATATATTTTGTTACTCTTCCTCAGTCATACCCTTGCAAGTATATGATTAATTGCAATATTTGTTACAATTTTAACAATAATTTCTTGTTCAACCTTTTCAATAGACTCTTTTAAAAGGCCCATCAAATATGGACCATCCTTGGTTCTCCTTGTAGTATCGCACTATTTTAAAAACATGATCTCTCATGGGCCAGGTGTTGAGAATGGTGTAATCTTCACATGTGGCCATGGCCATCTCACTTGTGTCATTAATGCATATTGTTAAGCACTAATTATGGCTAGGGTCATCATTTATTGTAATACTAAGTTATGGTTAAGGTTGACGTAGTCAACTTTCATATGTAGGCTCAATATCCCTCTTGGACACAGATTAGRTAGCTATCATACTAGGTAAAAGATGTGTTATGATGTGCATTTGTGAATGAACATTCATTTTGTGTTTTCCAGATGTGATAGATAAGATAAAGATGAGATAAGATAATTTTATTAATGACCGACTAATGACAACAAAAGTAGGTCAAAGGGACTACTGAGTACACTGATGCCAATACAATGCGAGAGTACCAAAAGGTCTCCTCATAGTTACCAGAAGCGTCCCCCTCGCTCCGGAGCTCTAAAGCTCACTCCGAGTTGGAGCACCCTGGAAGCCACCTTTGGAGCGCGCTCCAGGAAATTTTGGGACGTTACTTGCCCTTTTGGGAGTGCCACGCTCCTTGGGTGCTCCCTAGACGCTCCCTAATGGTATTGTTAAATTCTTAAAGTCGACATTTCCTTTATTTTTCATTTTTATCCTCCTTTTACTTAAATTTTTAACATTACCATTAATTGTTTTAGGATGTTTGAGAGTGGTTCCAACCTCATTGGACTTCACATGGAGAAAGTAGAATTTCACATCCCATTCAAAATTCAACAGACTTAACCGTTTTTAGGATTTCAGGATTGATTGATGGGATTGCAAAATTTTCATTGGATTCTATCACGTATGAGGGTATGTGATGGGCATTTAATAAAGAGCACGAAGCCCTTTATGTACCCCAATGTTGGTGGTGTTGATTGTTAAACTCCTTTGTCATGGACTTAGCAAAAATGAACCCTTCACTCAAACCAAAATCATTGATTAGGCATGTTAAGCTTTTTCTACCATATTTTAAGGCTAGGATTAGGTAGTTTCATCAAAATTGGGTGGTGTCGACTGATGTCCCTAGAGGATCGAGCTAGAAGCAAAGGCTAGACAAGAGGCAAAGGATGAAGGATGATACTAATGATGTGGATCCCAATATAAGCGATGGTGGAACATTGCTTGTAATTTAAATGTCCTTGCTTGTTTATTCATAATGCTTTCTTTCAAAGTTTTGATATGATCATTAATATACTATGGAGTATGGATAGCATTTCTAACTTCATAATAATGTAGTATTCATCTACAAGTACCACAAATATGCATATTTTCATATATTTTGCAGCTAATTTGGCTTTTTGCATGTTTTTTTTATAATATAAACGCAATATATATGTATGTATACACACACACACACACACACACACACACACACATATATGTATGTATATATATATGTGTGTGTGTGTATATATATATATATATATGCGTATATGTATATATATGTGTACACACACACACACACACACATATATGCTTTCGAGACGCTCCAACTCTTCAGATTTTTGGAAAATGACACTCCTGACGCTCCTGTTTCCTAAAACGCTCTTGCTTCGCTCCACACTTTGGTAACGTAGGGTCTCCTATAAAAGGCAAGATGCAGAAAGTAAAGTGCAATAAGGTAGAGTATATCAACTTTGATCAATTGCCATGTAGTGTGAAACTTGAGGGAATCCCCTAAAAGTGTAGAGTTCTGGGAGATGGTAGATAGGAGTAGTTGGGTACAAAACATAAGAGCCCAATCCCTAGTAGACTTAGTAAAGCGACAAGACTAGAACAAATTTTTCATGGTTTCATTCTTCCTACACTAAGGACTTTTAGGTTGCAAGATTCCTAGATACTTTCATCTTTGACCCAAAGGATGGTGGTATATATTTACCTAGTTGACTGGGTTAAATATTGACATTGTTGTCCCCTTATGGGAGTTAGGATCTTTTTACATGTAAAAAATGACTAGGTATTGTAAGTTGTAACATCAATCTTCTCTGTAGAAGTACTCCAAGATGTATAAACCACATATGAAAAAATTGCTGAAAAATCACCCACATCACGATAAATTGTGACGTCAAACACAAGACAAAAAAATCTCCAAGATAGGATAAGGTAAGATAAGATAGGATAAGATAAGATACTTTTATTAATGACCAACAAGTGACCATAAATAGGTCAAAGGGACTGCTAGGTAAATAAAAAACAATACATAGTGGGGATGTGATTGGAACTCCTATAAAAGCATATCTAACCTCTTAAGGTCAAAGACCTAGAATCTAAATTCTATCATCTAAGAAAAAGAGATACAAAGGTGGGAGTGGGAGTCCAAGAGAAGAAAGGATCCTTCTCAAGAACACTAAAATTTGGAGAAATGCATTGATAGGAGTTGCCTAGAGATATGTGCTTAAGGTTTGCAGGCATCATAGTCTGTTGATGAGGAGGAGATGCTCACCTTGAATTGGTATTGACAGTAGGTGGATCTCTCCTACCATTTGTGGCCGAAGTGAAGAAATCCCTAATAGAGGACTATCTGGATCTAGAAGATTGGGAAGTAGGATGCCTATTGTGGATGGAAGTAGGGTTAATCTCAATCTCCTTCTCCTGGAAAGAGAAATTGAAATCCAACACGACACTCTTCAAGCCAGTAAATATTTTACCAATGTTGATTGTCAATTGTCGAAGATCACAAAACCTAGATAAGGCATTTAGTTTCCTTTGGAGACCCTTCAGAGTGGATGCCAAGAGCACCACCTTGTTGATGAAAAGTAGGATGGAGATCAAGACATGATGAAGGAGGCAAGCATCCTCTAGTTGGATATGCTCTTACAAAAAGGATTCGAAGTCGTCAATGTCTAAAATGCCAATGTCTCCTCTAGAACAAGATTGTCCTCAAAATTGAGCCAAATGCTTTTCAAAATTCAACAAAATAATAGAAAACTTTCAAAGAGCAATGTCTTGTTTCCTCTATGATGGCTATGAGAGTGTGAATATGGTCGATGACTGTGGTCAAAAGCTTGCCTAGCCCTTGTTCCGAAGAAGTCTCTCATCAAGTATTTTTGATAGTCTTTGATGGAGGGAAATGACATATAGCTTGGAAAAAGTGTGGCCCACCATGATAGTCTGATAGTTATTCGAATCAACATTGGACCCTAATTTGTGTATTGGGTGGGCAGTATGGTGGGACCACGCAGGTGGGAATCTTGAGCAGACCATGTGGTTAAATATATCAATGCTCTATTGGACTTTCGATGAATGCCATGCTTGAAAAACTCTTCCTGGAAGCTTTCTTCATTTGTTGCCTAGTTGGTGATCATGTTGCACATCGCCTGTCATATATTTGAGCCCTAGAACATGGTACAAGAAGGTGGGGGAGAGGTGACTAGGATAGGGGGATGTCTAGGGATGTCATATAGGGTGGTAGTATGGGTAGACATGGACTGGGGTCAAGGTTGGGGGTAGACTAGAATGCTGAGGTAAGAGGGTGTGCCAAAATATTTTTGGATAACAATGAAGGGTTGTACTTAATGCCCGTCTCCTCTAAAGGAGAAAGAGATGTTTTTTTGTGTCGAAGGAGATAATGGTAATATTTTTGGAGTTTGGGATAAGAGGCGAGGTCATGTAGGAGGGTGTGGCGAAGTTGTTTATGGTATGATTTGCATTCTTCATCGTATCATCAATTCATTGGGTTGGATTTGTATTTTGGTGAGTGAGAGGGGGGTCTAGCAACGTGGGGTAGTGGTAAAGTGCTACTTCCCACATAACCAAAGAGAGGAGGGCATATTTGGAGGAGGTTGACTGAAGTGATGAGAAATCACGTTTTTTTCTTTAAATGTCACAATTGTTTTTTGGAAAAAATTGTCAAGGTTGTCAGAAACAAGAAATCATCACATTGTGATGTTTATGAACTAAGTTTGTGAAAAGAAGGCCAATATAAGTTCAAAATTTGATTTTTTTGGGTCATTTTTCCGACATAGGCTACAACTAGTCGTGGAAATGAATCCCACTTTAGACCAAGACACATGGGAAAGAGGCCAAATCTGGATCCAACTAGTCTAAATCATTTTCTTCTAATCTCATAATGTTTGAATCTTGTCCTAAGATTTTCAAAAGTGCATCGGAGATAGTGAAGTGAGCTTTGTACCATTTTCGAAATCTGCCCCTATTTCTCTACTCGAGGTGACATAGGCTACAATTAGTTGCCAAAACGAATTCCAATTTAGACCAAGGCATATGGGAAAAGGCCAAATCTTGACCCAAGCAATCTAAACCATTTTCTTCTAATCTCATAATGTTTGAATCTTGTCCTGAGATTTCTGAAAGTGCATTAAAAATAATGAAGTGAGCTTTGTTAGTGCTTGAAAGTTCATTCCCAAGCACAAGCTTCCTATTTCATCATTTTTTGAGTTGTTGAACTTGTTTGGTTTTCATACAGATGAGGTCCTATGGTTAGGACCAATGTTGGAAAACTTAGACCGAGGAATAACTCAGCTAGTGTCAAAAAGTGGGACTTGGGGAACAACTTGGGAAATGAGCATATTGACTCGTGAAAAACTTGTTGAACATTAAAAACATGGTAATGTGCAATGAGTAAACAAGTGTAACCAAAATGAGTAACTTTTTCTAGGTTTATTGGGATTTATTTGTGCTAGAGTTTGAGATTTTTTCACTACCAATTCTCATTTAGGGCTTGAATGGCCAAATAATTGGCAACCCTCCAATTTCTCTAGATATTTGCAACACTAGTTAGAAGCCTATGTAAGCTATGTTGCTATATATCCGAAGCTTGTGATGTACAATTAATCACCAAGTTGCTTAAAACTCTACAAGGTTTGATGTAATTAGAAATTTTTGTACCTCTTATATGATAGACTTGATGGATGGCTTCAAGCATTCCCCAGATATGTATTTGTGAACATATTTGAATGCATAATTGTTGGGTGGCCAAGAAGATTCGTTGAGAACTTGAGAGGGTAGAGATTTGTCAAGGCAGAAATAGTAGTGTGCCAAAGATGTGCTTATAAGGATTCGTGATTTATCAATGGCTTGATGCAATTTTGTTGAAAATGGATCATATATTTCATTGCAAATCATTATACATGTACAACAATATTTTGACATCTAGGTGCCAAAGAATGTTTACACAAGATCCCCTTTCCTACTCAAGCAAGGAGAGCTAGCATCTCTGCTTTGGTTCTGAATTGAAAGAAAGACAAATAAGTCACGGAGTGATTCATACAAGAAAGTAGGGAGCGAGCAACAAATACGTTCAAAGTCAGATGCTTCCAACAATGTAGAGGTTGGTTGGACTATGATAGGAAAAATAAAAGGTAAAAATGGGAAACAAATTAAGGATAGTAAATCAGTTGGTAAAGTGGGTCTCAAAAGGTAGATAAAGTTTGTTCTTCTTTTCAAAGAAAAGATGGCATATTGCAAAAGGGAAATGCTATCCTTTATTCAGATAAGATAAGATAATAATATTAATGTCCAATCGATGCCCACAAAATTAGGTCTATGGGATTGCCAAATACAATGTTGTCGATACAAAGCAGGAGCACCAAAATGTATCCTACATAAAGAGCAAGATACAAAAAGTAAATTAAAGTGGCTTGAGATCAATGCTAAAGCATGAAAAACCCTCGACTCCAAGTACGAGTGTCTCACCAAGAGGAAGATGTATAGAAGGAAAGGATCCAGGGACTGGAGAATATATAGGTATATCATGGTCCACTAGATCTATCACTCCTAACATCCGAGGTTGAATGAAGAAAACTCAGAATAGAATGATGCCCCGAGGAAGAGCTAGGGGAAGATCTAGATTGCCCATTGCACTGTTGTTTAGAAGAGGTAACTCGCCACTGATGCCTGGGTGATCTTTTTTGCCTGCTAGTAAAGGATCTAGTCGGGCAATGCTGTTGAGATGGAGGATTCTTGCAACTCTAGTGGGTGAGACTTATTTGCTAGATGCTAACATTATGCTTGTTGGAGCCATCTAGGGCTTTTACTAATGATCCTAGGAGCGTAATTCAATTGTGGGAGCAGATGCCCCAATCATTGCCAACAATTGAATGGATTATTGGTGGAGATAGTGTGGTGGAGTGCGATGGTGATTGAGTTGTGCTAGCATCCTTGCGCTAATAGAAAGGAAGAGTTGGGCAAACTGTAAGTCGATTTTAGAGATCTCGAATATCAACCTTATGTATAATCTTTGGAAGAAAGTTTATGATATACCTTGTCCAATTGAAAGATTACTTTGGGTACAGTGAAAGCATGTTTGGATATATTCTGTAAATTTTCACATGGCCATATTTACATGTAATTCTTGATGTTCTATTTTAGTGAAGGATTCTATAAGAAGTCTAGATCATTTTCCCATTTGCACCATTGGGGGAAAATTGGATTTGTCTCTACCTTGCCTTGACAAAATTTGTTTTCTAGTATCCCATGGGTGCATTTAGGCAGTTTCAAGGGGGAATCTCATACCTTGCTTGTAGGCTAATTTGGGTAGGATCATACAATGGGAAGCTTTTTTTTTTATAGATAACAAAGTTTCTTAGGGGTTGAGGAAAAATTATTACAAGATGCATGAATCCAAGTATAGCCATCTCAAATATTAGCTAAGCTAGGCTTGAAATGATTAGAAGAAGATCCTCTTGACTTGTCCATTGACGTTGAATTTTGGAGGTTTATAGAGTGAAGGGGGCTAGAATCAAAGCAAAGATCAATTTGAATGAGGAGGGCTATGATACTACAAAAATATGCTTCCAATATTCGAAGCTAAAATATGCCTTTGAAAGGATTCTTATACATAAAGCTCAAGATGGTGGTTTGATTGAAAACTAGGAGAAGATAGAATGCATTTGCCATGCACACTTCTAGAATTTTTTTAAACTTCTATAGGCTGTGATGTTGATCAATTTATAGCCAAACAATGCATCAATAATATTGTTCTGTTAAAATACTCGAGTATGAGCAATGTTTCTTGTTGCGACCACTAGAAAAACATAAGTTGTTCCATTCTTTTTTTTTTTTGTAGATAAAAAAGTTTGTATTACCTTAAAAAGATGTAATAGCGATACATGTCGTTACATATTTCAAAACCTGCCACCTGTTCTACCACATGCATGGAAACCAGAACAGGTGGCTTGCAGAACTTATAGATAAGCCAGTATACCAGAACTAGAGTCTTGCTAAAACATAATTCAACTGTAAATCTATCCTATCTAGACCTGAAAACATGATGGTAAAAAAACTAAACTTTTGGCGAACCCGGGCGTCCATCGTGGTGGAAAATGAAGGAGAACGACTGGCAGCAAGTTGGGCAACGATTCTTTGTAGGCTCGTTTGACAAGGAGTCGAACAACATGTTTAGACGACGACTAAGGGCATGCTGGCTTTGAAGCTGGTCCGCCATCTCCCGACGCATCTTGAAAATCAGTTGCAAATGGTCCTCTGAAAATCTGCGAGGATTGGGGATATCTTGCTTGGAGCTCGGATCACAGCCCGTCAAGGATGGATGAACTGGCTCTTCCTCGAACAAATCCAGATGAATCTCCTCCTCAGCGAGGAAGTCATCCAATTCTATCCTGGTGGCCTCATTGAGTGGCCCACTGACGTTTGTAGCTGTCCCTTTAATGGAGTTGTCTCGCCACTATGGAGGGATTTCCTCCTCTATCACACAACCACCCATAGCAGTATCAAGATGGACCAGGGGGAAGGCATTGCTGATTGGTTCAGTCGACCCATTGATGTCCTCCATCGAATTTGGAGGAATTTCCTCCTCTACTGGAAAACCACCAAAATTTATCACAGGGTCAGGAATTTGAGGCATTGGCTCCAGATTGCCGAGGGGAAGCTGACATCATCGTGCCAATTTTGATCAGAGTGGGGAGGGCCGATAAGGCTGCTAAAAGGGTCAGGAAGCAGAGAGGGGGCCGAGGGCAGGCCTGCACATTAGTGCCGGGCTACAAAGCTGTAGTAGGTCGGCCCGCGTTTGGGCTTGCCCCTTTCGCGAGGCATGGTGTAGACACAACAAAGAGAAATAGTGAGAAACAGGCTGTATACATGCGCCAAGGGGGAGGTAAAATCAACAGAGGCTCGACTCCAGCGGAAGGAAATTTTAGGCAAAGGATGAAGAGCCAAATGCAAATGCAGGATCAAATAGCCACAACGAGTGCTTACCTTCAAGAAAACCAGTGAGATGATAAGGAGAGGCGCCATGAAGGCTGAGGTGATATCGCCCTGCTGCCTCGTACTTGCTTTGAAGAGCCATAACTGGTGTGGAATGTGCGCCATTAATCGTCCCTGGCTGTCCCAACGCACTATCTCCCTCACAACTTGAATGTTATGCATGATGAAATGACAGAGGGGGAGGCTGGCGACGAGGGACTTTAACTACACTCGTCGCATGAGTGCCAAATAGCATAGAGTTGGCAGGTGTCACCCCATCTGGGGGATAAGTTGTTACAATCTTACAAGACACGGCTAAGGGAAAATCACCATGCTTGGATGGGTTCCCCTGCGACCTATACTTGGCTTTTGGCCTATGATTAACAATGATTTCCCAAGGATGTGTCAAGACTCAAGAGGCTTTGGAAATATGGCACCTGAGGGTGCAAGTAAATGGAGGTTTTATTAAGTTCATTTCCAATGGGAGAAGGATAGTAGGTGGTTGGAGGCCTATTACTTTACTTAATTTGTCCTTCAAAGTGTTATCTAGAGCTCTATCAAATTTGATAGAAAATATGGCAGTGGGAGTTGTTTGTCTCAAGCAAGCAAAGTTTATAATAGGTTTTCTCATACTAGATAACCTGATTACAACTTCAAAAAGTGTTGTATGAGCAACAAAGGTTGGACACAAGTTTCCTTTTTGAAGATCAATTTTGGCAAGACATGAGAAAATCGAGTGGGATTTTATCCTCGATATGCTGTCTTATCTAAGATTTGTGAATTTTGTCAACTAGAGAAATGAAAGCTCTCTTCTCAAATGCTTCAACTATGATATGTGCTAATGGCTAGTTGTCAAAATTTATTTCACTTCAAAGATCCATTAGGAAAGGATGTCGGTTGGATTTTTATTTAGATGTTATTGTAGCCAATGCGTTAGGGTACCTTCTTGAAAAGCAAGTCACATGCTTCATAGATGGGTTTTTTAAGAGAAAGCTTCATAGATGGGTTTTCTAAGACATTTCCCTAGCAAGTAGAACCACCATAATAGACATATCCTTGGCTACAAATCATGCGTTTTATATTCTTGTCTCTTTTTGCGTAGTACAAGTTACAAGCAATTGGCAATGCTTATTTTACGTTTTCTTTGGGGTATGTGCACTTTGTGTAGGGAGGATGGAAGGTTTGATCTAAATGAGTTGTGCACTCAAGGAACAATGTTGGTCACTAAATGGGTCATCTAGACCATGAGTGGTAATGCACCTTGGCAGATACTTGTTTGTCATTACATTTGAAGTTTTATACATGCAAATGGCATGTTCAACCCCTATGGACTTTGATATAGCTAGGCCAGAGCTTTTAAAATTTCAGGTTGATGTATTCTCAACTAGATATGGAAACCCTTGATGGTATCCAAATAGTTGCATTGAGACTTTGTAGATTACTGTAGTAGATGTGATTTGGTTGCATGATCAATTTTGACTTTCCTTGTGGGGAGAAGGCAAGTTGATAAACTCCTAGCAAGCAGAACCACCATAATAGACATATCCCTGGCTACAAATCATGCGTTTTATATTCTTGTCTCTTTTTGCCTAGTACAAGTTACAAGCAATTGGCAATGCTTCTTTTACGTTTTCTTTGGGGTATGTGCACTTTGTGTAGGGAGGATGGAAGGTTGGATCTAAATGAGTTGTGCACTCAAGGAACAATGTTGGTCACTAAATGGGTCATCTAGACCATGAGTGGTAATGCACCTTGGCAGATACTTGTTTGTCATTACATTTGAAGTTTTATACATGCAAATGGCATGGTCAACCCCTATGGACTTTGATATAGTTAGGCTAGAGCTTTTAAAATTTTAGGTTGATGTATTCTCAACTAGATATGGAAACCCTTGATGGTATCCAAATAGTTGCATTGAGACTTTGTAGATTACTGTAGTAGATGTGATTTGGTTGCATGATCAATTTTGACTTTCCTTGTGGGGAGAAGGCAAGTTGATAAACTCCTTTTGCTGGAAAATGATCAGCAAGGAATGGCTTTCACATATGAGAGGTTTTTTGGGACAAGGACTTGGTTACATGGTTATTGTGGAGAACTTTTTATTGCTCTCAAAGGCTCGAGGTTTTGGATTAACCTACTTTTGTTGCACTTTATCAATGGATTCCAATTGATAGCATGTTTAAGTTAGATTTGGTTTCTTATGGGCCTATTTGGAAAGATTGGAAATGATCTTATGAGAAATCATCTGTGGATTATAGAATCAAGGAGCTTTATTTTAAGATAAAACCAAATTATTTCATTGAAGATTAACTTAATAAGAAGTAGAACATTTGACACTATGAAACAAGATGGATTAGATGTTAATATATTTGAAATTCCCACTCCTAAGTCTTGAGATCTTGGGTGGTTGGTTCTTCATGATAAAGCGACTAAGGGTAGGTGACATCTCATTTCACTACAAATGGATGTTGCGTGGTTTGCTGCAAACTTGAAATGATTAAACATGTTATGTGGAATGTTGGAGTATTAACACTCCAACAATATATAGGATTCATAAATATTTGTACAATGATCACTTTATAACTTAGTGGCATCAAATGTGACCAATGTATACTTTAGATGTTGAAGTTATGTGTTAGGTGGTTAAATCACCATAACCATTTACAATATTATAATTTGTGATGAGACATGGTGTAGAGGTGTGTGTGAGAGATATAACTTTGTAGCAATAGGGGTTTGTGTGAGAGATATATCGCTGTAGTAGTAGTAATAAATTTTATTCCTTATGTTCTCTGATCTCTCCACTATCTTTAGGAATATGTGGACCCCAGATTTCTACATGGTATGAAAGCCATATTGATTCTAAATCTATGATTGAAACCTAACATTAGAATGCTTGTTCGATTGTTGCATATTTGTGTTCTAGGTTTTTGAAAAAGGGAAGAGAGATTCATGGATGTGTAAAAATTAGAAGAAGCTCATGGCTGCTTGACTAGAGAGGTAGTTTAGGAAAAAAAGAGAGACAAGATGTAAATGATAAGATAAGATAATTTTATTAATGTCGAACAAATGATGAAAAGTAGGTCAATGGGACTGCTAAATACACATGTGTCAATACAGATTAGGGGTGCTAAATCCACTCCTATAGAAAGAAAAAGTAGAACAAAGCGAATCTTTAAGCTCTATTGGTGCAAAGCCAAAGTGATATAATGCTTAGGAAAATAGTTGGAAGAAGAAAGCCTCATGGCTCTAAGTGCATGTCGCCTAAAGAAGGAGAAGGGGGTTTGTCCTCCTTGAAGCTATCCACTATCCAATGTGCAACTCCCCTACCATTGGAGGCCAAAGAGAAGAAACTTTGGATGGTGGACTAGCTGAAAGAGATGGAGTTGGTTTGAGAAATTGAAGCTTATTACCTTTGTTTTATTGATGTTGACCACCAATTGCTAAAGGTTCAATAATTTTGAAAGGGCATCCAACTATCTTTGTAGACCCTTCGGGTTAGAGGCTAGAAGAACGACAATGTCAACAAAAAGGAGTATGGAGATCAAGACATGGTGGATCCCTAGCTGGATGTGCTCAAGTAAGAAAGATTCCAATTCATTTATGTAGATCCCAAATAAAGCGGGCGAGGGAACCCTTGCTTCACCCTAGTGGTGCTTTTGATGAAATCTGACAATCCACATGATGTTTAGTGGCAATCGAGGATGGTTTCATAGAGGTGCATAATAGCCACTATGAGAGTCTTTGATATACCAATGTCCCTAAGCCTATGGAATAAGGCCTCTCTTGGAACGAAGTCAAAAGCTTTCGAAAAGTCTACAAAGCAGCAAAAGATTTTTGAAGAGTGCTGCGTCGCCTTCTCAATCATGGCTTACATGGTAAGGATGTGGTCCATAGTCTAGTACCCAAGTTGAAAACTTGTGTGTGATAGAATATAGACAGGAACAAGAAGATGGCGGAAAAGGCTCACTAGCCAACACTTCTATATTCACACCAATGGTACATATTTATAGTACAATGGGTGATGCCACTTCATAGAGAGATTTTCTCTAGATTCTAAAATCATGCATGATGACTAGGCTAGGTAATCTTAACTAACTCATTAGTCATCACTTGAGGATATATTACTAATATCCTAAATGAACAATACAAATATAGGTGACAATTAGACTTAGTGATTGGTAAGGTAAGCCATAGGCTAACATTCCCTCCCTCAATCACAAGTCCAATCAATAATACCAACAATGAAGCATAAACAAACTGGTATCATTTCCATGTCTTCATACTGAAACTCCTGAGCTGAGCCTCAATGAAGAATTGCCTTCAAAACCGCCAATTTGGATGCTGAATTATTCATCTGAAATGAACCAGAAGAGAGTTGATATATGGAAGTGAACAACTGTAATATCTGAACATTCCCTGATTGCTTGGCAATTCGATCATTTTGCCAAGTATTTGAGCCAGAAGAATCTGATGTCTTCACATGTAGTATCACCACTCTATTATCAGTGTATCACTGAAGTGCTCTCTGAATCTGTGGTTTGGGATGACCACTAACCAATTGATACCATGTTTTTGGTGGTTTTGGATGACCACTAACCAATTTTGACACTTTTAGGTGTCTAATAGCATCCCAATGTGTAATTTGTATGATTCAATTGCAAGTCATTGAACCATAATTCTGCCAAAATTTGTCATCTACAAACTGCAGTTGCCCATCTGGCATATTTGTTGTCGAAACTTTCGGTTTGACAATCATCTTCAATTCCATCATCAATTCCCCCCTTTGTCAACTAAAAGGAGAGACCACAAGTGGTTTCACGAACCATCATCTTTTGATTTTGAACTCCCCCCCTTAAGGTATAGAAGAGTTACATCATTGTATTCCCTGCTTCTATGCTCAAGAGAGTACCATAGTTGTTCCATTTGTGTACAACACAAAGTGGGCATGTGGAAACAACCACATGTTATCTCATCCTGTGAGGGCCATGCTTGAAAGCTACGCCATAAGGGGACCACTTATGTGAGGTACACAAATGTTATGTGTTGCAAGATTGGTCTTTACTCAAGATTGAATTCTACGGTAAGACTTATATAATCGCTTGGTTGTTGATGATCACTACCAAGGATCGATCCACTCATAGTGAATCTTCAATCTTGCAGGTTTCTTCAGTGTTGAACATCTGTCTGAAGAATGGTTATGCTTGCCACAATGCTGGCAAGGATGGAGATCAAAACATTGATTCTCCATGTGACCAACTCGATTACAATGTTGGCACTTATCATTCTGATGCTCAACTGTGACAGGTGAAGTTGAGACTTCTTGAAGGAATCCAACACTTTGGAACTGGATTGGTTTTGAATAATTGGGAATATGAAAGGTAACTTCCTTGTCATATCCAAGTCTTGTTCTATTCTTGTTGTAGCGGATTTCTTCCCAAGGTCCGATGATGGGCTTGGAAAGAGTATTCTAAACCTGTTGCTTTGAAATCTGTGGAAGTGGATTTACTGTATGTTGCTGTATCATTGAAAGATTTTCTTCATTGAACTCAAAAGAAAACTTTTGAAATGTAGGTTCATGAATAGCTTCATCTTCGCCTGCATCTGGAGTTGTCTTACTAATTTGCTCCTTCACTGACTGTTGATCAAAAACATCATCATCATCATCATCATCATCATAGAGAGGGTTGTTCTGAACAAAAAACTACTTCAGAACACTTCATTGGATGTTGATTTTTGAGATCTATCAACTCATCAATCAATAGCTGGGATTGATATTGAAGAAGTCTAACTTTAGCTTGTGTCACTTGCAAACAAGTTAGCACTGATTGAAGAGTTGCTTTGTTCAATATTACGGTGTTTCCTTCAGTGGTGTTTATTAGAGTGTTCATAAACTCTAATAATTCGAGACATCGAGCCATTTCAAAACACTAAATGAGGTCTCCTTATGCAGGTAGATCCTGATTACAATTTGACTCGACAAACGAAGGCTTACTTGCAACTCGCTCACTTCAACTTCACGCTCGCTTGATTTTGTTTCACGCTCACTTGTACTCGTTTGAATTTGTTTCACGCTCCCAAGTGCGCTCCCTGAACGCTCCCCTTCGGGAGCGTTTTTAGGGAGCGCGCTCCCTCATCAAAAACTGCGCTCCCTGGTTTTTGAGGGAGCGTCCAGGGAGCGTTCATCCTAAAACCCTCTAAAAACCTAAAAACAAGTTGGAGTTGTAAGGTGTTTTGGTGTACAACTGAGGGTAGTAATTAATGGTAATGTTAAATTCTTAAAGTAAAAGGATGAAAATGAAAGATAAAGGAGAAAATGAAAGATAAAGGAGAATGTCACTTTTACTTAAATTTTTAACATTACCATTAATTGTTTCAGGATGTTTGAGAGTGGTTCCAACCTCATTGGACTTCATATGGAGAAAGTAGAATTTTAGGTCCCATTCAAAATTCA
>ML835330.1:0-17765 GCA_009831015.1 Picea engelmannii | reverse complement strand
ATGGCTCCAAGACTCTGCATCTTTAATTTCTGAAACAACAGTATTTTCCAGTGTTTCATTCCCAAATGTTGTGACCACTTTCACAATTGCGCACGCTCCCTTGATAATTTGCAGACTGCACAGATGATGGATCCGATCCAACTTAGAAATGTTCTGCAGCAACGAGGATTTCCACGCAATTCACATTGATCAACATTCGCCAACGACCAAGAAAATACAATATCAGACAAGCTGACTCTGTTAAGATATGATGCACTGCTCTCCAACATCCACGAGCTCTAAAACACAGAAGATCCTCTTCACGCCGCCATCAATTATTGGACGTTGGTTTGCAGTGCCCAAGCCCTTCAAATTTCACAACCACCACAGAGACAAAGTACTAGTTGCAAGGTCGACTCGCTCTGATACGCGAGAGTATGCGTTGGCTATCACAACGATGAGAACTATCACTTGAGGACTGAAAACAAGTTGGTTCAGGTTCGCTCCCATTGATCAGTATCCTTGCGCTCGTATGGCCCGAGGATTGAAACTCAGATTTTAAAGTCTCGTCTTGTACTATCTTATCAGGATGGATAAATCCCATTGAACTTGATAAACTTTACAAACTCTTCGTGGTAGAATTTGTAGATTTGATTCCCTTCTAGAGGTGCAGATCCCCGTTGGTGAATCTTAGATCCGATTTTGCTGGGAAAACTGCAGATCTGTGAGGAGGGTAGATTCAATCGTTGATCTCGGACATAACTTGATCACTAACCTCCTAAAATTTTGTGGTTTCGATCCTCCTACACCGATGTTCATTCTCATTCATCTTGACTCATAATTTTTTCATTTCCAACACCTTAATGCTTTTCAGAATCCAAACCAGCCTCTACTTTTGACAAATCATAACCCAGAAGTTAAAACAGTCCTGGCGCTGTTGTGAATTTCCGGTCCGGTCCACGATATGGTCCACGATACGATACACTAATGTGACCTCGGATCTCAGTACCGTTGCCCTTGAATTTGAAGAGATCCGGGTTGCTGTCAAGGAGTCTTCCTTGCTTCCTCAATCCATCACCAATTCTCTTCCATCACAATTTCACCATGGCTCTGATACCAATTGATAAGATATAGACATGAACAACAAGATGGTGGAAAAGGCTCACTAGCCAACATTTCTAGATTCACACCAATGGTACATATTTATAGTACAATGGGTGATGCCACCTCATAGAGAGATTTGCTCTAGATCCTAAAATGATGCATGATGACTAGGCTAGGCAATCTTAACTAACTCATTAGTCATCACTTGAGGATATATTACTAATATCCTAATGAATAATACAAATATAGGTGACAATTAGACTTAGTAATTGGTAAGGTAAGCCATAGGCTAACAGTGTGTCCTTTCCCCTAAAGGTCTCTCATCTTGAGCTCCTCAAAAAGTCACAAATGAAGTGTAGTGGCATAGAGCTTTGAGAAAGTGTGTCCCACCATAATCTTCCTATAGTTGCTCAGATCAACACCAGATCCTGATTTATGAATCAAGTGGATAGTATGGCGGGACCAATGCAAAGGAAATCTTGAGTGTACAACATGGTTGAAATTTTAAATAGATCACTAATGTGATGCACGGGGGGGTGTGAACCATGTTTGAATCGATTTTCCTGTAACACCTCCTCATGAACTACCTACTATTATTCATCTTCCAGATGGTCTTCCTGATGTGTGTAGTTGAACATGTGGCAAGAAGATGGAGGTATGGAGACTAATGTGTGTAGTAGAACATGTGGAAAGAAGATGGAGGTATGGAGACAAGGATAGGGGGTTGCCCCAGAACATCATAAAAGGAGTTTATATTGTAATGTTGAAACATTAAAGATTTTTAATATCACAAGTTTGAGGTAAAGATTTACAAAGTTAAAATATTGAATGTTTTTTCAAAGAAGAATGATGTTGGCATAATTGAAGCACTTATACAATGGTCAACAACATTTGCAAACAAGAATTGTAGTAATTGCAACACAATAGCCACTCTTTAACCCAAAATATATAGACACGTGAGCAAAGGATTGAGTAGAAGGCAGACGCCTGAGAAAAACGACTGCGTTTAGACACATGAAGGCCAAAAAGAGTTTTATGATAGAGTTATTTTGCATCGAAAATTAAGTAAAGATTGCATAGAAATCGACGCTTCTTGCACATGCACATGAAGTAAAGTAAAGGATTGAGTAGAAGGTAGACACGAGAGAAAAACGGGTCCTAGCGTTTAGGCACATGAAGGCCAACAAGGGTTTTGTAGAAACAATGATGCTATGATAGAGTTGTTTTGCATCAGAAATTAAGTAAAGATTTCATGGAAAGCGATGCTTCTTACACATGCACATGAAGTAAAATAAAGAATTGATGAAGATATGAAGAATATATGCTAGAATTTGAGATGCTAGGGCATGATTTGTTTCGTCTCAGGATGACACCTAAATAGCCATGCTGTAGAGTAATAGAATGAAGCCATCAACCAAAAGATGGTATGAAGGCCCAATAGATTGGAATCTGGATGCTAGTAGTTGAAGAAAGCCAAAATCCATGACATGGTCACCGTCGAATGCTACGAAGAACGTTGAAGGTGCTTGTATATTTGGGATACACATGACAAGTAAATTAGAGGCATAAACCAATGGTTACAACAGTGTTTACATTGACATAGATGCTTGGGATTGTGGGAGAACAAATGTTGAGTTAGAGTGAGACAGATGAAAGGAAACCAACAAAAGTGATGTGTAGAACCAAAGGGTATATTTTCATACCTATTTTTTCGAACTTCAGAGATATTTACCTTGTCTTTTAGATAAAGATAAGATAAGATAAGATAATTTTATTAATGTCCGACTAGTGACCACAAAAGTAGGTCAAAGGGACTGATGAGCACAATGATGTCATTACAAAGAAGGAGTACCAAAAGGTCTCCTATAAAAGGCAAGAATGTAGAAAGTAAATTAAAGTAACATATAGTAGAGAGTGAGATCTAAGTCGAGACATGAAAATCCCTCGACCTCAAGCTCATAGACATGCTCTGAAGAGATGTATAGGAGGAGAAGGTCCAGAAACAAAAGGAACCAAAAGTAATGAAATAGGTCTAACATGGAATAGACCCATCTCTCTTGCCACTCTAGGCTGAATGAAGGAAGCTGAGTATAGTAGAATGTCTAGCTGGAGAACTGGGGGGATGCCTGGATTGTTTGCTGCGCTGTTGTCTGGAAGAGGCAATACGTCAATGAGGCTTGGGGGATCCCATCCTTCTTTTGGGAAGGGATCTGATCTGTTGAAATTCTGTGGGACAGGGGAAGATCACACAGGTCCACACTGATCTGGAGTCTGGATCTGCGCTGGTATCGCTCTGTCTCTTAGTGCCTCTTCGTGAGGGTAGCACAATGAAGAAGGAAGTGATCCGCCCGATAGTGTTTGGTGTAGTAGGAGGCTGAAGATATTTACCTCTTCAAGGGTTTTTTCATGAAATAGAGACTTACAACATTAGTAGAAATATTTTTACTAGAGGAATGTAAACCTCAAACCAAGACCAGAAGAAATTGATCACAATTTTTACAGATGAAATGGTGAGCTTTCCCACATAGCATTAAGACATGCAATTTGCCTAGATTTATACTAGAAGACTTGTAAGGGACATTTCTAGCTACACAAATAACATAGATGCATGGGACAAAAATCTCCAGGAATGTGAAGAATAAAGTCTGACACCTAGTGTTTGGTCAAGATCTCTAGACAAATCTCTCAGAGAGTTCATTCTCACACAAGAAATTCATAGATTCCAACAAAGTGTTTCTAGGTACATGTAAGTGTGAGTTAGGGAACACACTTAGTGATTGATGGAAACTGTTTTTGCAGAATTTGAAGGTGTACGTCAAGGTACATTTTTGTTTTGAAGACTGTAATATCATGGGCTCGATGGAGTTACTAGTTCACCCCCATAGTGATTAAAACCTGATGAAACCAATAAATACTAATTGCTTTTAGCAGCATAGGTAAGTCTCTAGGAAAAGGGTACAAAAGTTGGAATGCTTAGTTTGATTGATTGTCTAGGTGAACCTAGCAAAATCCTATCTTCAACATAAAGATGTAGTTGGGTGATTGAAATCTAGTAGAGTTGGAACATTGTCTAGGTGTGTTTGGTAAGGCACTAATGGAGGGATCGAGATTTGGAAATGAAGAAAAGTTGAAGATATGACATGTAAAAAGGGTACAATACTAGAGAACCAATGTGCATCATAATTGATTACCTGGATACCTTGGTGGAAATAGGTTGACCCATATGCAATCTTCACATCTTATAATTTTGTAGTCAATTTTTTGTTGTTGATGTAAAAGCTTTTGATCAAGGGGGGAATACACTTTTGAGAGATATTATTTATGTGTTAAGGGGAGATGTATTATTAACACTCCAATAATATTTAAGAGTCATAAATATTAGTATAATGATCAATTTATATTTTAGTCACTATTACTCCAAGTTTTTGGGGTACTATTTTAAATTTTTGAAGAAACCTATTTTTTCGTTGTGAAGGCCCTCGAGCATTCCTTAGTTGGTCCAGCCATTCACTTGTTTGTTAAGCTCTCCTTTGCCTCAATGGCCTAGTGGACCACTAGATTGATGAGTTTAAATCTTTATTTAAGTTGCATAAGGGTCCCACACATGTCAACCTTGTCAGTTCAACTGACATTGCTCCATGTCAAGCCCCTTTGCTTAGCCTTCTTTGATGGCTTGATTATGCGGTTGGAATAATGCGCGATTTTCTAAGCGTTGGTTTGACCATTCGGTCAACCCTATCAAGCCTATGAGTATTGGGTCATCGAGCACTTCCTCCCCAAGTTTCTTGATACCATGACGATCCAATACCTCGACAGTGATGAGGACCAATCAGATCATGCCATGTGGATATTGGACCCATTAAAGCTGAAGAAATAAGAGTTGTACATGTGGCCTTAATAGGTCATCCCAAGTTCCAAGTGGCACCTTGACACTAGTAAGTCATGTGGCAACAAAGTAAGCAGTCTCTAAAACCCCTTGTAGCTTGACATGTTGCAGAGCAACTAAAGAATATTTTTTCAAGTGTTGATCCTCCCACTGAGTCAAACCATTAGGTCAACATCGTTGGGTTTTGTCACAAGCATGCAGTTTGAAGTACCTTGATGAAGCGATAAGGAAAGCGAGGTCTTTTTGTAAGCATGTAACTGAGTCAAAATACTGGGTTAGCATTCTTGGGATTGTGCTTTTGATGAAGTAACTTGAAGAAGTATCTAATTTGAAGTATGAGGTCTTTTTGTAAGCATGTAACTGAGTCAAAATATCGGGTTAGCATTCATGGGATTGTGCTTTTGAGTTCCTAATATTTGAGCCGATGTTTGATTGTTGGCTAGTCACCATGAATGCCAATTAACTAAGAGAGAACCATTCAAGATGTGCCCACATGAAAGTCCAATGTGCATATCCATATAAGGTGAGTATGATATCACGTGACACGTGTACCAATCATAGGGTACCATGTGAAACCTTGGCTAGTAAGAAGCTTGTACATGCATGCATGCCACACAAGTAGAAAAGCATAAATTAGAGCATGACATGTATTAGTTGAGTTGACATATTTATAGTCATCTACCYATAAATGTTAAAACCTCTAACTATTGGCCATTGACATAATGAGTTAGTGATCAAATCAAAGCTCTCTTCTCGTGCCATGAAGTTCTCTCCTTGTGATACCTTGATGCTCAATACCCTGTTAGCTTGCATTGAGAAGAATACACCATAAAATGTCAAACCCTTGGGTGAAACATTCATTGACCTTCTTAATAGCTTTCCACTATGAAGAGTGATACTCAATGGCCTGATGTTTGGTCTTTAATTGTGCCAACATGGCATCAGGACTTCAAGCATAAGAAAAGGAAGAATTAGGAACACCACCAAGTGATTGATTGCCCACGTGGTAGGATGATGTCAACCTTTGTACAAGTGAGCATGACACATGTACTAATCCATAAACCAATCACGACCTATCACATGGTAGCCTAGCTAGTACCCCTTGAACTTAAATATTTTTGAGCCTCGTGCCTTCTTTTAATACACTGAATCTAAAGATCTATGCCTTTGGATTGTTAACCACTACCTTGTCTTGTGCTTCACTATTACAATGAGGGATTTTTGCATGCTACCCCTATAAAAGGTGTCCTTGGTTCAATACTTGGCCTTTTTTTGTATCTATCTCCTTCACTATGCCTTGCTTGCATTTCTTTTTTCTTGTGTTATCGGATTTGCTATTGCAGTGTGGGAGTGAAAACAAGAGCATGAGCATACAGATTGCCATTTTCCAAAAAACCTTGGGAGCGAAGTGTCTCGGGAGTGTTATATATATATATATATTGCATTTATATTGAAAAAACCCATGTAGAGTGCCAAATTAGTTGCAAAATATTTGAAAACATGCATATATGTACATTAACGAAGATAGAAATGACATCCATAGTACATTAATGATAAATCATTCGAGCATCAAGTTATCGACCATCTAGATTCTAGCAATTACAAACAAACATGCAAATTTTTAGGCCATATAATAGAAAGTAGGCCATTAACTTATGGAATGAATTAAGTTATCCAGTGATTGTCAACATGACCAAATAGTTATGCTTACAAAATACGCCATTTGCACACTGAAGTATGAAGACTGAAAGGTCCAAAACACTGAACTGAGATAGTTGCTAAATACTATGAATCTATCATCTATGACATAAAGTAGTGAAAAAGGAGGAACAATTATTCTAATATCTATGATTCTATCTACTATTCCTTCCTTTTTACACCACTGCGATTACTACGTGAGCCTCCATGTGGTGGTAGTGGAGCCAAAGCATTATGAAGCTGTGAACCAGATGGAAGTGTAATTGAAGATGAAGCCCCTACTGCTTTAGCTGGAGTCCTGGACATGGGGACCATGGTAGTGGATGGGGGTGGCATCTCAACATGATCATCATAATCCATAAGAGCATTCTCCAATTTCTCCAAAACCAATACTCCATCCTCCAAATAATCCTCTTCCAGATTGTTGTCCCAAGTGTTCAAGTTTTTATCCATCTTTGCCTGCTCACAGTAATGGGACAACAATCACAAGTTGTAATGCACAGATACCATGCTCTTTGATTGGTTTACATTCAACCTGTTTCTTTTGACACTGTGGATGAAACTGCAGGTGCTCCAACACCTCTTTGCAAAAGAAGTGTTCACCACCTGTGAAAGCACCCGTGTTGCCAAATGTTGTAGCCGTAGGGTAGCATCGCCATGCATATTCCATCACTCGAGAGAAGTCATATTCCCTCGATCTCTAATTGCATGGTTGGTCACAAAGGCACCATTGCTAAGGATGTAGTGGATCAATTATCTCCGTATGGTATCACACTCCTCATCAGGGATCAATTTGTCTAATGCCTACATATAACCAGCGTAAACCTATGGATCTTGGTGTGGTTTTTTCTTCACCCACCACCAGGTGTTGGTGATGAAAGCCATGATACATGATAGTATTTAGGTGTAAGCACATATGCTAAGGCATGTAGTGGAATATTTAGCATTTCCCATTGTTTTTCCACCTCTGCACAAATTGATTATACAAGTTCACGTCTCTAGGTTGAACAATGTCCTTAATCTACCCTACCATGCTATCCATCTGTTCATACACCTCCCCAATGATTGGACGATCTAAATTTGCAAACTTAATCATGTCATAAATTGGCTTTGTGAATTGCAGAACATACCTAACTTGTGACCAAAAATGATAGTCAAGAAGAGTCTCCTTCACTGCATTAGCACCATCTCTATCAGTGTTCAAGTCATCACATGCATCACTCATCACCATAGCACCCAAAGCTTGTCTCACCTTCAATAGGTGCCTAAAGGTGTGGGAATAACTAGCAAATCTAGTTTTTTCCATCTTAAGTGTTGCATCCTAGAGTGAGTGCCATAAAAGTAATTGACCCTAGTACGCTCAATGACAAATTTGATGAGTTGCTTCCCTTTCTTGTACAAGTCATTAATCCATCTGCATTCTTTATGCTTGACAATATCATGCATCAAAAGGTTCAATGTGTGCACCAAACAACCAGACCAAAATGATTTTTTCTACCCCCTTACAATTTGTTGCATTATTAGGGATTACTTGAATCACATTAGAAGGACCAACATCATTAATGGTTTTCAATAGGAGGTCTGAAATGTTTTGAGTAGTTGCAATGATTGAGGAGTCTTGCACTGCAAGAAACACTACACCACTAGTAGAAACACCAAGACCATTTATCAAATGTTGGTTTCTAACATTTGTTGTAATAAATAAGCCAAGAGCTACAAAATTGGAATAATAAATATATTGATAGATAAATGAATAATGGATGATTACAATCGAGAAGTGAGGGCTCGCTTATATACCCACGCAGGGGTGCCCATAACCAATAGCCATGTCTTTTCATTATTAATAATTATTTAATTGTTATATATATTTAATATCCTATTTATGTGTATTTTTATGTACATAACATTTGTCCAACCATATGATATAATGGATACCCCAAAGTCCACCCACTCATCTGTAAACTGTGTTAGAGCTCTTTGAATTTTTGTTCTTTCCCTCTCTAGTAACACAGTTCTAGCTTTCTCATAGTTGGGGTTCTTGTATCCTTAGGGGGCTTCGTTGATGGCCTTAACCATATCATGCCAATAGGGGAAGCAAAGCACATTGAATGGTATACCACAAACATAGAGAAACCACACCACTTTTGCATCCACCTCATCCCTACCACCAATTTCAAGGAAATTTGCTATTGTTCTTCTATATCCAGATGTTCGAGAACCATGAGATGGAGATTTGTTGCCACCAAATTTAGATGATGCATCAGATTAAAGCTTTTGTTTTCTACCATGCTTTCTTTGTGCAACATTCTCTATCTTGATATATTTTTGTCTTTCTTCCTTTGATATCATAGGGAAAACTGAGATTCCAATGGCCCCCTTATTGTCATCACTCTCCATTACCCCACACAGATGCCTCGTGACACGAGTATATGAATTGGTATAAGGTTTTCCTTGATGACAATCACGATGACATAATTTTTTTTTTGGATCCACCACCTTCCACAAGGGTGTAAATTAAGCTTTGGCACCTTCATTGCCACTTTCATCCCTTTCAAACCCTTCCTCATCTTCATGTAGTGGGTCACTATGAGTATGATCACTGTCCTCTTCGTTTCTTTGATGCCTATTCTCCACAAAGACCATGAGAATAAAAAATGGAATAATAAACCACAAGAAGACCATTCTCCTCAAGTATTAGATGAACAACCCTCAATAAAATGAGGGAGAAGAAGGAATGGGAAAGAGTAGAAGAGGAAAAATCCACAAACAATCAACACAAGTCTATACAAAAAAATAGAAAGAATGGGCTTAGGGTTTACCTATTTAGATCTAGAGATATTTGCAGCAATAGATGGCAGCCTTTGTTCTCTCTTTCAAGGATGATGGAAGCCTTTGTTATCTTCTCCAAGCTCTTCTTTGTTCTCTCTTCCAAGCTCTTCTTTGTTCTCTCTTCCAAGCTCTCACAAATCTGCCCTCAAAAACCTACAAGAAGACCAAGGCTTAAGCTGCCCACTCTAAGCTCAAGCACACAAAGATGAAAGAACGAGGAAAAGAACGGGGGAGGAATTGCTTTATTTCCCTCCTCACCTACCCCTAAACCCTAAACTTACCCTAGGTCCCACCTCGAAGTGAAAATAAAGAAAAATAATATTTTTTCCTCATGCGTGGGAGCATTCGAGCGGCCTTAGGGAGTGCGTGGGGAGCATGTAGGGAGTGTCTAGGGAGCGTCCTAGGGAGCACCATGCTCCCAATAGGGTAGGAAGTGCCTCAAAATTGTTTGGAGCGTGGTTCTGGGGGGGGAGGGGAGCAGACCTTGCGGGGCACTCTTGGTAACACTGCACCAGGATCTGCCTAGGATACGACATGGAAATGGACCCCCTGGAGAAGGAAATGGATCTTGGGCCCATGAAATGGATTTGTTGGAAAATGAAACAATCCTGAAATTTTGAAATGGATCTTGAAACTTCTAGTGCATTTGTGACCCACTGATAGCCCCCAAAATCAAATTTTTATTGAAAAAACTTCCAAAACCCTAAACATCTAAAGGAAAAAATTCTGAACCCTCATTCCTGGTCAAGGTGTGATCTATCCTTATGTCAAGATCGACTCTCAAGCTCTCTTCTATCAAGGTATACTCTTAGGGTTTCCATTTTATCTATCATTATGGTCAATCAAGGTCTGATCCATCCTTATGTGCCACGTTGTTGCTCACTTCACCCACACTGTTATT
The DNA here is from genome assembly GCA_009831015.1 of Picea engelmannii. Taxonomy (NCBI): domain Eukaryota; kingdom Viridiplantae; phylum Streptophyta; class Pinopsida; order Pinales; family Pinaceae; genus Picea; species Picea engelmannii. The sequence continues at coordinate 7,368 of ML835330.1, read as the reverse complement.
TAGTCCTGCCATAGCCTTCACGAAACCACTTTATTCATTGCTGATATGAACATGTGGATTTGGCTCATAGAAGCGCTGTTATGACCTACTTCATACTTATGTTGAAATGGTCTTCAAAATTATCAATTATCAATGATGGTTATAACTTATCAAATTATCAGTTATAGTACATGAATGTCTAATAGTAATATGCATGAGAACTCTGTTTTTGGTTATAACTTATAGTTCTATTTTTGTGATTTGTGAATGGTTTGATTTTTAACTCTATTTGTTATTTATATTAAAAATATTTCTATATTTTCTTGTACTTGCCATTCCCCTGTTGATTCTGGATCCTAGCTTTTAAAAAATCTGGCAAATTGGTATCCATATCCATTTCCTCGTAACTTATCTTTTTGCACTTTCTTTGTTATCAATGCCTCCTTGCATCAAGACCTGTACCTTTACATCTTCTGAGTATTCTAGTGCACACAACAACCACACCGCCTAAGTTTTCACCAGAGTTACAAGTTGGTGTTGCCCATAACTCCCAAGATATCCATTTCCTCAAGTTCTATGACAAATTTATTGGTCTGTCCAATGAATGAAGAGTAAAGAATGGATGTGGGTCTTTGGCCTCATCCAAGCTGCAATTGTACAAGATGTCTTCAATTGTAGGGAGTTAATACATTGGTGCTCATTGAGGTACAAGGGGGACACCAGATAGATTGAACTTTGAAGTCTGCCAATGACAGGTATCCAGTTGACCTCACAGGGACTTCTGTTAACATAAAGCTTTGTTTTGCCACTCCTGAAGAGAGGTTTTTATTATGAGATGTAGGGCAATTTATCAATGAAAATCATGGGGTATATAACATGTGGAATCCATGTAGAGAAAAATCCTTCAATGAACCTTGGAAGGTCAAGATGTATGAATCATTCCTCAAGTACCCCTATTTGCAGATAACTTGGTTCAGTGCTAAAGTGTTATGTCTTTCCAATACAAAGTCCATCCTAAAATATCAGGCTCTATACTTGTCAACCCCTAGATTTTCATTTTTGAAAATCTTGAGGGCTAAGAGCCAACATGCATTCCTTTGGCTGGCATTATGAGTTTCACCTAGAGTTTAGCACTTGTGGTTAGCAGAGGTTGGTTCCCATCAAAGGCAGGTATATGATCGATACATAGTCGTTTGGTTCAGAGTTAGGGTTGACTTGGTTTCCTATGCATTTTGAGAGAGATGTATACATGTGACAGGTGTGCTACTTTTTAGGAGACACGGTTTGAGTGGGTCTCTTGACAGTTTGGAGCAGTTTTGAGCATACAGGAGTGGTCTTTGTATGATTCTAGGCTCGATGGCAATTTTCCGGGTGACATACAAAAAAATTCTATTTTTAGTAGGTTGAGCACTAGGGCTCGCATGTCGATTCTGATTGCAGATTCAGATTCCTTGTGGAAAATCAAATGGAATGAGTATAAAATGATGGACATGCGAGGAATTTCTATTTTTAGCAGTAGATACATGATGGTGGTCTCCTAGTCATTTGGAGCATTTGTGGAGAGTTTGGGTCAGTTTCGATAAGTTTCAAATTTTTGGGACTGGAAGGCTATTTTTGGAAATTTCTATTTTTAGTAGTCATCGTCATCTCTAGCAGTGACAAGTGGCAAGTTCAGATTTTGACATGTGGCAGAGTATTAGGATGATGTGGCATCTACATGGCATCATGGACCAAGGGCGCATTTTCCAAGGATTATGTATTAAATGAGAATTAATTAAGCTAAAGAGGTGGTGCATGGGTGAGGTGGCATTGTCTAGAGAAAGTTTAGCCACTCAAGGCTAATTTTTCTCACTCTATTCCTCTCACTTTCCATATTCTCACTTTCCATGCAATCAATTTGTAAAATTTCTCTCTAAATTGCTTTTAATGCAAAATTCCTAATTTTAGGAAATCCCTAAAAAATATGGCAAATTTCTCTTTTACTCATAACTTCCTCATCCCTTGGCCAAATTTAGCAATCTAACATGCATTGGAAAGCTAAAATTATCCTCCATGCATCTTAACCATTATTTAACTCAATATGCACATACACTCTCACTTATAACTCACCCATGTGCATTACTGACTCACACTTATTCCCTCATGTGCATTAATTCCTAAATTTCTCACATTTATTCCCTCATGCGCATTAACTCCTATTTTCTTCACACTCCTCTCCTATATTGGATGGTCTTCATTGGTTATTGGTCAGATATTGCAACAGCTAGCATAGTGTTTCTTTCTCATTCCTCTCTCTCGTTCTTAGTCTAGTGACTCTTCTTTGAGCAAAGTGATCATTGTACCGGTTGTGGACTTGCCAATAGTGGCACAACCAACCCTCTTTCAAGCCTATCAATAAAGAAATCGAGTGTTTGTGTTCTAACTTCTAACCTTGTTTCTTGATGGCATTTTGCTAATTTTGCAATCTGATTTGTCATTCTCCTTAACTGTTCATTTATGATATCATTGATCTTTTGAGTAGTTTTCTGTTCTATTTCTATTCCATATTCATTGTGCTAACCCTGCAGGATCCCTCCAAGTGAAGAAATCATATTTTCCTATCATTTTGGACAGTTTTGACACACTGTCCAAGACGAACAGCTCGCTGTTTTTTTAGTTTAAACGCAGAAAATCAATCTAAAAGGACAGCAGCAAGGTACCTAGGGTGCCTAGGGACTTCCCGCAGAGGCTAGCAAGAACTAGCTCAAACGGAGAGGGGTTTAGCCCATGACAGTTTGGGGCTGTTACTCCTTCAATTAGCCAATTTTTTACCTCTGTCCCAACAGATTTATCAGTTCAGATTGGAGGGTAGAAATTTGTGCTAACAATACTACATAACGTTTTTTCTAGGTTTGACTGGGGGGGAAGTGATTGATGACACTTCCCTTTATTAGTTTAGAGCTTAAAAGAAAGACCATCAGTTTTACTGTGCTTTCTCTGCAGTTCGTGCACTACTCTTCTTGAATTCCTACACAGGTTTTCCCTGAAGAAGTAATATTGATGCAACTGAACCCATACAATTCTGGCATCCAAAAGTGTGGTTCCTTGTGTATCCTAAATGCTTTTACTAGGTGCAAGACAAGTCTTTACCAGTTTAGAGCTTAAAAGAAAGACCATCAATTTTACTGTGGTCTCTCTGTAGTTTATGCATTACTCTTCTTGAATTCCTACACAGGTTTTCCCTGAAGAAGTAATACTGATGCCACTGAACCCACACAGTTTTGGCATCCAAAAGTGTGGTTCCTTGTGTATCCTAAATACTTTTACTAGGTGCAAGACAAGTGTTTCTTTGGAGTGAGAACAATGCTTATTGATGAATTCTTTGACAAACTTACTGATGTTAAAATGGATTTCCTGAAAGGACCGGCTGATTTGTTTTATGGAAAGGATAGGATATGGTTTTCATGAAGACCCTACCTTTTGCCTCAAAATGCCTATGACAGATTTGTGCTGATAGAATTTTGTAGACAAATTGCTTATTGGTAATTCCTGTTGATGTTTTAGCATCAGAAAGGAACTTCCACACAGGTCTAGTATTAACATGTGGAAGTCATCCAAAAGTCCTTTTGGACCTTTGTAATTCACTTTAACTAAAGTTGATTATTAAAGTAAATGGACTTTTATTAATTGAGTGATTAGTCTAATAAAATGTAAAGTATTTACATTAGTGAATTAGATGAATCTCAACCATTGATCTGGACTTAATCTCAACCATTGATCTGGACTTAATTTCAACCGTCAATCTCATTGAGAGATCAGGGTTATGGAGACTTAGTCATCAATGGTTATGTTAGATTCAGTCAAAACTCAATGTTATAAAAGGAAGGAAAAGTGAAAGGAGAAAATGCTGAGAGTCAATGACTCACATAGAGAGCAAATAAAGAATTTTTCTTAGACACAGAGTGACTCACAATGTGTTGAAAGAGAGAGGGAGAAAAGAAGGAATTTTGCTTAGCGCGAAGGAGGAGAGAACAAGTAGTAGCAGCAAGTGGAAGAACAACCTCGCGGCCAAAAATTCATGGAGGTTGTACTATCTAGCAGGGAGGCAGAGGCCGTACAATTTCCGGGGCTGTGCAACCATGAAGCAGGTCTAGTGTAGATCTAAGGTACCAACAGGCAGATCTGAGGTACCGGTGGACAAATCTAGCAGATCCGAGGTACCAATGGATAGATCTAGCAAATATGAGGTACCAACGGACAGATCTAGTGCAGATTTGAGGTACCAATGTGCAAATGTAGTAGATATGAGGTATCAGTAGGAAAATCTAGCATATTTGTGGTACCAACAGGCAGATCTAGTAGATATGATGTACTAGCGGACATATCTAGTGTAGAGCTGAGGTACCAGTGGGCATATCTAGTGCAGATCTGAGGTATCAACAAGCAGATCTAGCAGATCCGAGGTACCAGCAGGCAGATCTTGCAGATCTAAGGACCAACATGCATATCCAATGCACATGTGAGTGTCCAGTTGCCAGCAGGCAGATCGGGCATAGGGTTTCTTTAGCTGAGGGCCATAAGAACCAAGTTTTGTTGTAATTTGATTCTTTTCTCATTGGGCTATTTTTCCATTTAGGGAGCCCTTGTAAGCTTGGAGTAATTTAATGAAAAGCTGATCTTTGAAAGGAATAAATTTCCGTGTGTGGAAGTTGGTGTATTCCCTTTAGTTAAATTTCCAATGAATTGCATTTTATTCTATGTTCAAAAATATTATTTTCTGCAAGTTTTTCTTGAGAGCATAAATAAATAATTTGTCTAGGTGTTGGAATAGAGATTTTAACATGGTATTAGAGCAAACTAGGACTCTGAAGGAGAAGTCGATTTCCAACAGATTTGAAACCCCAGTACTAAGGGTTTTGTGGGTGCTCGATGGACTAAGCACACATTTTTTAGGAAGGACAAAGGGTATGTTTGTGGGGTACAACGAGACTTTGAAGGCTTATAGGATCTTCATTCCAACACAACAAAGGACTGTGGTGAGCTGAGATGTGAAGTTCGAGGACTTTGCATCTAGGAAGTCGCATGAGACCCTTCCAATGACAAGACAAGGAGTAGGAAGCTCCGAAGGTTGAGCCAACGTCCAATTCAGGGATTCAACCTTTAGTTGGGGAGGAGGAGTCAACAACTCCTAGTTCTGTCAAGAGACCTCGATGGTTCATGCAGACATTGAGGATGCTCAGGAGCATGTTGAGGCCCCTAGGAACACATTCAGGGAGAACAAGCCTTCGAAGAAGTTTCCAAACTATATGGTGCTAATGAGTAGCATCATTGATGCCGAGTCTTCCAGTTTTCAAGAAGCAGCAGGCCAACATGTTTGGAGGAATTCCATGATGAAGGATGATGTGTGGGACATTGTACCAGGACCGGAGGGAAAGCTAGTTCTAGGTGGCTCTTCAAGAAGTTCCTTCCTCGCTAAGAGGGAGTGTTGATGTTTTAGCATGGACAAGAACTTCCACACAGGTCTAGTGTCTTATATGTGGAAGTGTTCCAAAAATCTTTTCGGACCTTTGTAATCCACTTTAATTAAAGTTAATTATTAAAGTGAATAGAATTTTAGTAATTGACTGATTAATCTAATAAAATGTAAAGTATTAACATTAGTGGATTAGATGAATTTCAACCATTGATCTGAACTTAATCTCAACTGGCAATCTAATTGAGAGATTAGGGTTATGGAGACTTAGTCATTAATTGTTATTTTAGATTAAGTCAAAACTTAATGTTATAATAGGAAGGCAAAGTGAAAGGAGAAGAGGTGGGGAGGTTGGGAGAGAAGCCCCCTAGCAGTCCCGACTCTCTAGATAATGACCATCATGGACAAGAGGAGGGAGGAGAAGACTCTGGGATGTTTGATTCAGGCCTGAACAAAGAACAAGTCGAATCTTCTCATGCTACAGCCACATAAAACTTGAAAGTTTATTAGACACTTAACTCCCTCATCCTTCAAGACTCTATTGTTGCCTTAAATAAAGTTATGACTCCTCTTGTTCAAGAATGTGCTTAGACTCCTTGGGGCAATACTAGGTGTACTAGACAGACCCAGTCCAAAGGAAGCACCCAAGGAAGCACTCAGGGTGATGTGCATGGATCCAAGTCCACTCCTCCAAAGGAATTTGGTTACAACAATATTGTGGATGGTGGGGTTGATGATGTCGATGATCTTGAGGGTGGAAAGCAAAGGAAAGGTGATCATGAGAAAGACTTGCAAATCTTGAAGAAATCTATAAGTCAGTGATCTTTATAAGCAAGGGGAAAAACCAAACATGAACTCTACAATAGTTCCTCCACCTTTGGTAGACCAAGATTTTGTGGGAGATGATGAAAATGATATCTTAAATGAGGGTTTCAACCTTCAAAACATTGCTACAAACAAATCTGTCGAGAATAACATTGGTGAGAAGATATTGATTGTCCCTCATCAAACTGAAACAAAAAAGAATACAAAAGAAATGAAAGAGGCCATAGAGTTTCTAGACTGGAATAAGAAACTTGAGCTAGAATGGCAGGCCCTAATGTAGAAACTTTAACTCATTCCCGCCAAGTATATAGAAGAAAACATTCTTGGTTGTTATTAGATTTTGAGTTTGATGAAGCTCAAAAGAGCTTAACAATGAAAATTGCCAAAGGTAAGCCCAAGAATAGCAAAGGAAAGGTTGCAACCTTCATTACAGAGACACAAACCATAGATGTGTCTAGTCTTAAGGACACTAGCATATTTAGAATCAATAAGGCCATCACTGATGTGGTTGAAAGAAAAGTGAATGAGCTAACTTTAGAATATGGCTCTAAAAATAAAATTGAAGAATTGCAAGGAGAATTGAAGGAATACCTGGACTAGATGTTCTCCATGCCATTAGCAATTGAACCAAAATCATCTTTGTCCCTTGATACTTCTAGAACAGAGGAAGAATATTGTAGTAGAATCCAGCTGCCCAAGGATGGATTGGTGAGCCTGAAAGAGGCAATTCTAGAAATGCTGGAGGAGAGACAAAATATAATTTTATATGCATGGGGCCTTGCTTTTACCTAGTTAAACTGGTGCCACTCATTGCTAATGTGGGTAGATACTTGGAGGAGGGAAGTACAAGAGATGAATCCTTCTACAATGACTATGTGGTTAAATACATCAACAACCATAATTGCATGGGAACTGCTCTCGACATTTGGGAATCAATTCCGATCGTTTCTTAAGTTTCAGGAACTTTGGAACTTGTAGGAAATGTTCCAAAACCACTGGGAGCAGTTCTCGGTGCTTGGAGGGACATTTTAGGTGTGGGGTGTGTTATTCTCGATTTCTAGGGATAACTAGGAGATCATGTCTCGAGGCCCACAGGTCCTAGACATGGAGTA